>VZUI01052377.1:0-53730 GCA_013401135.1 Cettia cetti | reverse complement strand
TTCCTTCCTTCCTTCCTTCCTTCCTTCCCCCTCCATGCCTAGGAGAAGCATTTCTCTTCTGTAGAACATATATGGGCAGCCATTCTCACTGACCACCCCTTCTCCCATCCCAAACCATCTCCCTTGCTGTTCCCACACGCAAGAGATCCATGGGAAGGGCTGGTAAAGCAACGGCAATGGTCTGGCTTGCCTGCTGGCTGGTTCACTGAGTGCTGAAGGGCAAACCCACATCACAAGTCAGGAATGGTTATGCAGAAGGATAAGAGCATGGAATGCTTCCAAACCTGTCCCACCTCCTGTGCACACAGAGACCTCACTGCACAAACCTGTCCAGGGATACCTCATGAGTTTTTGAAGTCATTTAAGTAGTGCTAAAGTCAGAAGTGCTCCAAAACACAGCCTATCTCATGCTCCTGGAGCTACAGGTGGGCTGCTCCAGCAGCCTCACCATCTCAACAACTCTTCGTGAGACTAAAAAATGGTCCCTGAAGCACATTTTGAGGCTCTGGCTGCAGACAGAACATCTGGTTTTTTAACAGCCATTATCTTGATACTCATAACCTGTGACACTCAAATCAATTTAACTGGAAATTTTAGTTAATATTTTAATTAATAAAAAGGAAAAGAATCCATTCTTTTGTCTGATTCACTAGAAGAAATATCCATATTGGCTTCTACAGCAAGAATTTGGGTAATAATCTTATAGAAACATCTGTGTGTTATGGCTTATATGCAGGACTGCTCTGTGATGAGAACCATTGGGTGGTAGTAGAAAGATTGCCTTTGAAAGCTCAATCCAAACGGAAGCACAGATGCAGATTCCTGCTTGGCACTGAACACATCACCTGCACAGTGCCTGCATGGCCCAAATGCAGCGGGGAATTTCTGGACTCTGTAGCTTGGCCATAGCCCTGGAGGTGCAAGAATCCACTCCCTTCCTCCCTGGTGATTGCACAGAATGGGGAGTGGGCTGGGGGCCTCCCACAGAGCCCCCGTGGGATCCAGATGAGCTGCTATTGCTATCAGTCAGGATGATCAGCAGGCCAGCAGCTGCCATGGGGACATTGCTATGTGACAATGCCCAATGTCCCACAGACAAGCAAGGGGATGAGTGTGGGGCTCAGACAAAAGCTGGCAGAGAGCAAAGGTACCATGACCCTTGGCTGTCAGACTGACACACAAAAATGAGCCAAGACAGCAGATTACAGGTAAATTTGAACAAGTCAGGCTGGAAAAAGTGGCAATTCCAAGTGGGTCAGGTCCAGCTGTCTCAGGACAACAATGTCCATCAGAGGAGCAAGGCCAGTAATATCAACTATCATATGTCAGAACCTAGAGACTCCCAAATCATGCTGATGCTCTTAAAAGCCTTGACCCCCAGTAAATGGCAGCACAGTGTGCAAAGGAGTTGGATAACTTGGATAACTTTGTAGCTTGTTTCCACATCTCTCCAGAAACAGACACCTTTGGGTTAAAATATTCCCAGGACATAACTTGGGGTCAAACTTGGAGCCTTGTCCTTCCTGTGCTCTGCAGGTTCTTTCACAGTGGTTCCATGGACTCCTGTACTTCCCAGGGGGGTCACTCAGTTGCCATGAGCAGAGGTTGGGCTGACACTCCGAGGGAGGGCAGGCACTCAGACAAAGGTCTGTGTAAGCAGCTCTTTGAACCCTTAAGTCATTCACACAAAAAAGCAGCTCTGACAAAAGCTGTGGAATCTTCTGAACACCTCTTCAGACAGCAGAACTGAAAGACAGACTTCCTTTCCTGTGTCATTACACACACACCCTGCCCCAGAATCAGAGTTTAAATCAAGTTCTTTGACATACATCAGAAACCTTCGTGTAGAATTTCTGAGACACCAAAATCCTTAAAGACAGACCTAACACAGACAGGCACTGTCAAATCATTTAATTGCTTTCATCAATTGAAAGTATCTTTTGATTCAAGAACAAATGCGTAGCAAGACCTTGGTGAGAAGAGACATAACCTTAGGGCTGAAAAGCAGAGCAACATGTATAATTTTTCCCTTTACAGATAAACAGACCTGCTTTTTAAGTAGCTCCTGAGAAGGACATCTAAGCATTGCTCCTGTGAATAAAGCAGACAGTTCACATGACGACCAGTTCCTGCCTGCACGCATGAGCCTCACGCCAGCAAATCTAATTGAAAATAATCTGTGATCTACACTTCGCATTCTTCAGGAAAAGTGCTTTTATCCCATCTTTTCCCATCTCTCCTCCTCCCCTCCAACCTTAAATGAATCACATATTGGATCACTGCAGCATGGCTGTATTTGATCATGATTTATAGGGCACTATCTGCCTTACTCGGTATGCAGTCTTTGGAGGGAGGAGGTATTTTGGACAGGGAAGAACAGGCTGTCAGCACCCAATAAATTATTAGTAGCAGCCACTTCCTGAAGTAAAGACCAATATAAGATCAACCTTCTAAGTGGACAGGTGCACAGGGGTGTCTTACATCA
Organism: Cettia cetti; assembly: GCA_013401135.1. Classification (NCBI taxonomy): domain Eukaryota; kingdom Metazoa; phylum Chordata; class Aves; order Passeriformes; family Sylviidae; genus Cettia; species Cettia cetti. Next base: position 51,245 of record VZUI01052377.1, on the reverse strand, counting down.
ACAGCTTGCCTGGCACATAATCCAAATTCTTAGTAACTACAATCAAATGGGGCACTGAGAAGAGAAAGGTTTTACTGATAATTGTTAAAAACAATGGATGAGCTCTGGGCATTGCAGAGAATGAACAGGGACTGGACTCCACTGCTTGGTGCCTGAGGTACCAAAGCAAAGATTAAGACAGATCTCCTGCCCTTGTTTGACAGGAGGGTACAATATTATGATCAGCAAATCTTCCAAATCTGCAAACTCAACATAAAGTTGCATGCAAGAAACATTGATGTAAATTTTTATCATGTCTTCTCCGTCATCAGCATTCCCCAGCCTATTGTTTCTCTGCTTCCAACTTCCTTCTTTCCAGTTCTCTCCATGGCAAACAAGTCTAGCAGCAGCAGCATGTTCAGACTTCATTGCAGCTCACACATTGATACTGGCACATACTGATCTGTAACAGTCATGCTTAAATTGGTCCTGCACCGTAAAATAGGAGTAGGAAACTATCCTCAGACAGCACCACATAAGGATTTTTTAGCTGTATCCCACCAAAAAGAGCAAAAAAGAAGGACAGTTCATCTACTTTGGTCCTTCACACTCTGAGAGTGAAGCAATGACAGCAGATTGAATATTCAGGGCTAAGAAGAAACTTCAGAGCAGCTTCATGACAGCTTGTGACTACTGCAAAGTTCTTCAAAGATATTTTAAAAATATAGCAAACAAGGAAGATTAAGAGAAGAAGGGAAATGATGGGGTTTGTCTCCTCTCCCTCAGCACAACTTTCCTGTGCCCAGACTATTGTTTGAGTCAGACAGAAGCAGCACACCCAGGTGCTTCCAGGCACACAAGAGGGCTGGTTACTCATTTCTGTCAAAGCAAGACAATTCATTCCTGCTGAATCCTGAACAGCCCCAAGGCCATTACACCAGCGAGGTGTTTGGCTGATTTCTACAGCCTCTGCTGTAGGAAAAACACGTGGGGCGTTTTTGCTGAGCACCACCAGAGGGCTCAGCACAGTACAATATACCAAAACAAAGGTGCTGACCCCAAAAATCCTACATCTAGAAACAGTGATCTGTTCGCAAATCCTCCAATTATATCTTTACAAATCACAGTTCTTTTTAAAATATGGTCACTTTTCAAGAGGAGTTACTGGTTTCATCAAAATCACCTGGAGAGAATGATTCTCTTCCCTGCTGCTGTTTAGAAGATCAAAGCAGAGGATCCAATCTCCTTAAACTATTCATGAACTAATGGTAAAAATATATGTTGTAGGGTTCTAAATACACTTAGCACCAGGACACAATGACTGAGAGCCAGAAACTCTTACAAATTCCTGATAAATCTACACTCTGTCTACTTTATATATGGGCAACCTATACAGAGTAATATCTTCTTCCCTGGAGCTACACATCCGGCCACTGCTTACCTGTACTAAATGTCTCCAATTCCATCTCTTCAATTGCATCAACAATTTCTGAGAAATCCCTCTTATAAGTGAATTTTTCATCCTGACTTCTGAGTCCTGTGTGATGTCTCTGACACTAAAAAGACAAAAGTTGGGCCCTTGGGGTCTTGTCAAAAGCTAATGTAAGACAAAATGCTTGTAAGCTTTGATTGAAATACTTCCTCTCTCCCAGCACCACCTAATGATTCTGAACGATTTTGTTAAGTGTATGCTTCCTAACTTGAAATAGATACTTTGTCAAGTAGGATTCATAGTGATTTAACTCAATCATGCCTTCAAAGCAGCTTCAGCAGCTCCAAATGCTGCTATAAAGAGCAGGGAACATTCAGAGGCTGAACCAGGGTTAATGAGAGCATCTCTGATCGCCAAAGTGATGAAAAGTGGTCAAGAATGGGAATCACTGTAACTACTTGTCCCAAGCTATTGTCTTTCATATTGGAACTGCCAGAACATGCAGGATGTAGGGATGGAAATGACAGCTTACTATTCTGAGTCATCATCTGGTGCTTAGAGGGAAGAAGTATTTGAATTAAAGCTTTTAAATAATTTGGTTTTTCAAAAGCATTTCTATAAAAGGACAGTGGTAGAGTGGAGGAAATGTCCACTGCACAGGAGAAAGGCTAAAAAAACGCCCTGAATCCCGTGCTTGGCTGTGCCAAGAACTGCTTTGTGACAGCAGGTAAATCCCTTCACACCTCTTTTCATTTGTTTTCCTTTTCCACTGTACATCTGCCTTGTCTATTGGGAAAGAGAGATTTATGAGTGTCTTAGGGATTTGGTGGTGCAAGCACGTCTCCTCTCCAATCTTGAGATGAAGGTGAAAGCCCCACCTTTTGGCTCCAAGGCTGTTGTTGCAGAGACTTGTACAGCACCTGTAGGGACCTCGGTGAGGACTGCAAGGGGAGATCATTAATGCCTGTAACCCCATCATCACTCCCTGGATAGAGGCATTTATAGGGAAACAGAGCACCACGAGTAGATCCTCAAAGTAAATGTGGAGGTGGAAGCAGAGACCAACATGGGAACAAAGCAACGAGTCTCATCACAAGTCCCTCCAACCCCCTCTGTCTCTGTGAGAGCAGCCACACAGACACAGTGCACAGGCAGGGATGTTCACCCAGGAGACTCCCGCAGCTGTGCATTCCCAAGTGGTGAATTCTGTGAGCCACAGGTGGTGCCTTTGTATTAAACAGTCTCAGAGGAATTTTATTCTTGAATTTTCCAGTCTCTTGAGGCAAGTTAATATGACTTCTCTTAAAGGAAGTATTGAAATATAATCCAGCAAGGCAATTTAATGCAGGCAAACTGGGGCTGGAACAACAGATGATATTTGCTGATCACTGAATGCTCATGGTGACATTTCAACATCTTTCCAGAGACAAGAGTGGCAGAATTTCCTTCTGAAAGCCAAAGGCATTGAACTGCTTTAGAAAGCACTCAGAAGTTCACAGCTATGGCAACCCATGAGTGTCACCTGTTTGTAACTCCTGGAACAATTCTGCTCCCAGTGTGAAATCTCTGAAGCCAGTATGGAGTTTGCCTTAGCTGAATAAAATGGAAAACCAAAGTCCTCTGACGTGACGCATTTATTCACACGGATTTTCCTCTGATACTCTCTCCTTAGTGAAAGCCACAAGCACAAAGAGCTGTAAAGGGGCAGGTCACCTGACAGTCCCTCTCTTTCTGTTCTCATCTTTTAGGTGCTGTACACGTGGTGGGAGATTGTCTCCTCTGGCCAAACCCCGGTAAGAGTATCCAGAGACGTGACAGCAAATTTCTCCTGAATTTTAACAGGGTTTGGCCAGGATCAACATTTCTTATCTCACACAGGAACTTTGTGACAGAAAGAGAATTTAAACTTGAAACACCAATATAAAAACCCTAAATCATCCATGCAATGCCTGCAAACACTAATTCCACACTGGAGCAAATCTGCACTAAATTCCAAAGGTGCACACCACACAGTTCCAGGGTTTTTCCCCACCCTGTGCCACTCTCCCTTTGCCATGCTTGTGTCCTTAATTTAACAAGGGCTCTCCAGCAGTAGATTTCTTTCTCTAAAAAGATACATGCATGAAATAGCACCAACAACTGGTGTGGTCTAAACCATGCTCAGCAAGACATTGTATTTACCTCTCCGGCATTCCTGGAGAATTAAGACAACATTCTATCAGCATTCATCCTCCTAATCATAAGCCAAGATGAAATGTTAAGCCCTGAAGTAATAAATTTCATCCAAACTGAGAGGGATCCAATTTAATGTATTCTGCATTTAGTGTAAGAGTCATCTGAAGATAAAGGACAGAGTTATCATCACCAGAAAGAGATGAGGAAACAGCTTCAGTGTGGAGATTCTGGAAGGCACCAGCAGGAGTTATGATGACCACAGACTTCTCTGTATGGGGATGAATTGAGGACACTGATTGAAAGTCTAATTTGAATTTAGGTATGGGTTCTTTTAAATTGTGTTAAATCCTTGTGAGAAACAATTGGTTTCAAGTTGTGGCCACAAATAGATTTCTCTGGTTTCACTTCCAAAATTATGCTGAATTGGTGTCATTTGTTTCTGAAGTGCTTGTTCACCAACATATAAAGCAGGCCAACAACCTCATTTTAAAGTCACACCTACTAGTAACACCAATAATTCTTTCTTCATTCTTACACATGGAGACAAAATTTCACTTTCCAAATTTATGACAGTGTATTTATTTCTGTTATTAATAATTACTATACCACCAAGTCACAGCTGAGGTCAAGAACTAATTGTGCCAGGATTTATGTAAACACACAGTAGGATTTCATGAGCTGGATTAGGGGTCAGAAGAGATGATTTAGAATGTTTAGTGCTGATCTCATGTTTAACAAAGGTCAAGTTCTCTATGTGTATGCCACTAACTTATGTTTGGCTTGAGTGCATTTTCCAAAAAAAAATGTAATTCATTTCTGAAGAAGAAACACTTCACATGGAGAACCCACTCTTCCCTTTGACAGTTTGTTTTATTTCCCCCTAACCAACATTACATTTTCACAATATTCTACTTCTCATTTGAATTTGCTGAGGTCAGTTCCAAATCCCAGTGCTTCTCTGTTACACTTTCTTGTCAGGAATTAAAGCCCTTTTAACATGGATATTTTCTGCCTAAGAAGTTCTCCCTGATGAGTAACTTCAACTATTTTCCCCGCTGTAATTTATTTTATGTTCTTATCAAAACATAAAACACAGCAAGGCCTATGCTGTAAATAGAAACAGTCCAGCCTCAGCTCATATCCATCACTGAATTTAATGGTTATCACTGATTTACATCATGGGGAACTCTGGCCCATGTAAACATATGGATCTAGAGATGGACAGGGTCTGTCTATTCAGCTTCTTTCTATAAACTAAAGCTGCTGCTACCAGGAAAAGAGGGTTATTGCCTTACATAAGTGTGTCTGTGTATTAAAATATGGCTGTGTGTGCATGTCATTTAACTGCAGCTCTGTGAAACTGGGATATTGTCACATACATTGATTCACAACCACTTAACAGTGGTCTCAGCATGATCCAATCTGGAACCCATTGCAGTTGATAGAGCTGTCATTCCCTGTGAGTTTTGGAACATAAATCCTGTCTCTGTATTCCTTCTCTTGCAGCCATGGGGATTGCATCCTCCCCAGAGTGGAAGCTCTCCAGCCTGAGGCATATTGTGAACCTCAGCCACTGGTAAGTAACTGGAAAATGGACACACAAGGAGATCTTGGTGAGGGAACTGTCTCCCTTGGGACATCACCTTTCTCCCCCATAGGGAAGTGAGTAGGAGAATCACAGCAGACCATTGAGCTGCTTCTCCCCCACATACACCCACAAACAGAAACCAAATAAATCCCATGCAGATCAACTCCAGCTCAATTTTCACTGAATATTGAAAAACACATAGTGGACAAAATGAGAGTAGGCTTAGATTAGACATTAGGAAGAAATTCTTCCCTGTGAGATTGGTGAGTCCCTGGCACAGGTTGCCCAGAGAAGCTGTGGATTCCTTATCCCTGTAAGTGCTCAAGACCAGGATGGATGGGGCTTAGAGCAACCTGGGGCAGTGGAAGGTGTCCCTGCCCATATCAGGCAGTTGAATGAGATGATCTTTAAGGCCCCTTCCAACCCAAACCACACAGTGATTCTATGAAAATCACCAGGGCTGATGATTCTGACCCAGCAAACCCTTGTCTTTGGCTCATGGCATTCTCTAGTGCCTGCCTGATCATTCCCACTGGCAAAGGGACCATTCAGAGAGCAGGTCCTATTCAACTGCAAGCTACTCAGCTGAAAATGTCTCCCAAACCTGGAATTCATAGAAGGCCATTAGAAATGGTGACAAACTACACCCCTAGATTGGGCTGAGATGGTTTTAAACATCACAGGGTGAGCAGGGAATTTTACTTGGCATAATTCCCAGAAGAAGCTGAGGGCAGGCACAGAAAGGCTGCATGAGGCCAAAGCAGCTCTGAGCTCAACCCAAAGGTCTCCCTTCTGTGCCCAGTATCATCACAGGTTCCTGCTCTTGCTGCAGTAACCAGAGGGTCTTTGACTCTTGACCTCAAGGGCTCTGGAATTGGACTCCTACATTCTGACCCGGGTGAAGTTAACAGGGTGTTGCACCCCACTTCTCTCCTCATGTGGACCTCAGCCCCTGGCACAGTATTCCAGGCATGCCCAATCTCCAGTGGAGAAGTGGAGATGTTGAGAATGCCACCAGATGTTAAATTGCAAGGCTTGCTCCCAGGCTTCTGGGAAGTGAGTTCTGCTGCAAAGAGTTGGAAAATATTGTGAAAAACATGAGTTTTTCAGAAAATTGTGATACTTGTCATGGGTTGTGTCCTCACCATTTTCTCCAGCGCCTAACCACCACCAGCACTGGACTCAGCTTGCAAAGCTGAGTATGGTGGGCACTTTCACCCAATTTTCCCTTTTTCTGAAGTACTCCTTGCCACGTTGTGGTTTTTGTTGCTGTGGTGATTGATTTGTGTTTAATGAGCTCATGTTATTGGTTGAGATTTTTCTGGGGTGAGTCATGCAGGTTTCATTTGGTAAATTCACATGGAGATATTGCCATCTAGATCAGCACCAGATTAGCTGAGAACTCCAGCTTCAACTCACCTATTTTAACATTCCCAGGTGAAGTCAACTTTCTGATGAGGCAGATAAATGTCTGCAAAGTAAATATTCAGTTAATAAGGTACCTATTGTACTGCTGATTGTGATGAGGCAGCAGCAGCCGCCAGTTTTAATTTAACATGATTTAACTACCAAGTGATTCCAACGATATCACAGGAGATTGTTAAATGAAAATAATGCCATTCACATTTGCATGTACATGTGCAAAGTAAAAAAACAACAATAAGAAAGCAGTGCCTGGGCTGACAGCCCTTGGAAATGATGTCATTTGAATCAGTGGCATTTAATTGCACAAGATGAGCCACCATATCCCTGAAAATGCAAAGGCTACACAGAGCACAGCCCAGTGGTTCTGCTCCAAAGGACAGAACACTGGACTGGGAGATCAAGATGCCCATCTCTGAATCCAAACTTTATCACTTCTCTGACAAACCCCTTCACCTCTTCATGCTTCAATCAGTCCATCTGTTGGAAGGGCATAACAATACTGAACTGTTTTCCCCAGTGCTTTAAAAACTGGGAAATACATGAGCCAGATTTTGTTATACTTTTGTTTAGGGCTTTTTTTTGCTTCAGATTTACTCTCAGCGTCTGGGCCAGATTAGCTGCTTGTCCTGTTTCTATGGGCTAGGGATCGTTTTAAGGACACAAAATAGCTAAAACTGCAGGGGAGGCAGGACATGGTTTCACATTAAAATGTCATTAAGCTGATTGACCAAGCTGATTTCCACAGGGAACAAACCACATCATTAACGGACACCTGTCACTAAAGGCAGTTAGTCCATTTGGAGATCCCAGCTTATCATTTTACACTGCAGCCTGAAATGGGCCTTCTTAAATCCATTTTCTGAGTTTGGAATGGTGCAGTTTGTATCCTGAAGATCTGACAGTCTGAACGTAGAGGAGGAAGAATGAAAGAAGTGACATTTGCTGCAGTTAGAGGACGAAAAGTCTGCCCAGGGAGTTTGAAGAATCCCTGCAGAGCGCCCTGCTCTCTGCTGTGCTCACCTTTCCACCAGATCCCACCAGAGATGGAACAAACCTAGAAAATAAAATAGTTTTTTTTAATAGATTAACATTTCATTAGTTACTTACACAGGAAACCATCCTAGCTGGCTTGACTGAGGTGCTTGAGGAAGCTGGTGACAGAGCAAGGCCATAAACCCAGATCCCCAAGGTACCCTTCCCTGGCCAGCACCCCTCAGAGCTGTGGAGCAGGGCTCTGGGGGCACAGCAGATACTCGTGTGCTTGCTGAAGCAGCTTGTTTCTACTTACATTTTTCAGTAATTTTTTTTTTTAATCACATTGTGAGCCGAACCATAGATTAGTGCCAAAGAGCCTCTAATTACATAGTAACAGTAGCAATTGCATAACCCCCTTCCAGCTCCCTGCAAGGGCTCAGCTCCACGCTCACCAGTGGAATGTCACATTTTTCCATGCTTTAAGTATCTCTTTTCACTAAAGCTGCAGCCAATTGCTTCTAATACTGCAGAAAAGAACAAAAAATGCCGGGATTAAACCTCTACAAATCCTAACAGTGTGTTTACAATAGTCTTCAGGTTCACTCCTAACCACTGGGTCTGTGACCTTCTAGTAAATTATACTATACTGGAAGGTTTTAGCTGCTGTTCCAGCTCCACTGCAAACATGTAAACTTGAGCCATCTGTGCTTTTTTAATATTTCCTGTAAAGCCTATCACTACTCCAATCTGCTGTTTCAATTGGCGGCACAAGAAGTCATTGTGTGCTAATTTTTCCCAAGGGCACTTGATGCACTTTATTAAATAGGGGTTTTTTTCTTCCTCATTAAGGCCTTTCCACAACAATAAAACTATATTTTGGATACCCAGGCCAGCAGGCATTGGGCTGGTTTGTATGAAAAAACCACCCCAGCCACACTACTCTTTTCCCAAAGAACAATATGGAGGGAAAGAAAGTTGTTTAAGATGTTGCAACCTCTCCTTTTGGGGGCCTGTGGGGAAAGCATCTTGAAGGCAAGACAGCAGAGGATGGGAACAATTTGGCTGAACATCCCAGAAATAAAGGCTTGGATTCTTCTATCAAAAACTTGCTGGGTCGTACACTTCTCACACACCTCCAGTTGCTGTTGGCTGCTGAAGTTTGGGCTGTACAAGGGGAAACTGCAATGCCAAACAGGATCAGGCCCGTGGTTCAGTTAGCTCAGGATCCGGTTTCTGAGACCCACACACCAGATGTTTCACAGGAAAGCACAAGAAACCTAACTGCAGAAGAACTGAGGTTCCAGGCCTTCATAAAGATCTTCTTTTATTTCATCCACTTCTATATCTTTAATAAACCTAATTTCTCCTCCTGTCCATTGTCATAGAACCTGTTAAAATATTTCTCGCACTGTAGAATCTGTTTCAAATGAGCAAGGCACTGATTATGGAGGGGGAAAAAAGTGGGATTTTTTTTTTTTGTAGTTTTATACAAATCTTAAACAATACCATGCCAGAATAAGTAACTTTGAGAAGTAACAGTCAAAATCCAGTATAGGAAAAATTGGAAGTATACATAGGATAATTTTTTCAGGGATTTCCTATTTAATTTTAAAATCTTTTCCTGCATTAAAAATATGCAGAGTATAACCTTTTCTTTGCTTTTTGGTGATTTGACCTGTAATATGGTAAAACATTTTGCTAATAAATGTGGGGGATTTTTTGCTCATGTTAGTTTAAGCTGAGTTTAAGATCAGAAAGGACAATTGTGAGCCAGGAGCCTGACCAGCTCCCTGATACAAAACAACTGTTTATCATTTTCTTTCCCCAAAGCCCTCTTTATTTTCCTTTGAAAAAAAATTAGTGACCCACATTCCACACAGGCTATTGGTGACTTTGACATACCTCTGCTCAGAGCTGTGCCAGCAGAGGAGGCTAAAGCAGGTGTTCAAATACTAAGCACTGCCCATAAATTTAATCTGACATCCTGCTCAGAGAATGCTGGGCAAAACAATTGAACCAAGTCCACACACTTTGAAGTTGCAGCTCCAAAAAATCACAGCTGAAAGGGGAGGGAGCTTCCTAGCAACAAAAATGTACCCGAGCCTCCCAGCTGAAGTGTGTGTGTCGCACAACACCTCGTGGGTCCACAGGGTGGGTTTTGGGGAAGGAGGCGGGGGGGGGGGGGCTTAAAGCTTTGAATTTGTCATTTCTTTCTCAACTGGCTTTTAGTTCTGATCCTGAACGAGAAGAAAGGGGTCCTTGTTTGATAAGAAGGGATGATAACCTGCACCCAAGCCAATAAAAAGGATTAACCCGAGACTGAAGGCTCAATACTGGGTTCTGGCCGATGCATGGTTCAATTAGACTAAAAGCTGTCCTGCAGCATTAAGGCAAGTTACCTTCATTTTCAGCTTCAGTGAAACAGACCCCAGATGACAGGATAGGCAAACAAGGACTTTTTCACTTTTCACAATTGCTTTCATCCTGCATCGCCAGTATTATTAGACTTTAAAGAAACTAGAAAATCAGAGGAGTGTTCAAAGTAGGTGGTCTCAGTGTATTCATTGCATCCGGGCACATCAGGCTGGGTAACGTGTTTTGTAAGCCCAGCAATGTGGCTCGCAGTTCATTTCTTCAGTTCATTTTCATTTTCACCTAATAAAATCAATTTTCAACCCAAAGTGATGGCCTACAGATATTACTTTAGAAGCCCAGGATGTAAACACTTCAGACAGTCATGCACCTCCAGCAGCACCGTGCTCTCCAAAGAAGGGAGCCTGTTCCTCCCAGGCAGCCTGCTTTTATCCCATGCACCTGGGTAAATCATGGTGAGGAGTGTCTGGCTCTTTTCAGCAGCAGGGGTCAAAATACTTTGAAAAGAAGAAACAAAAAACCAACAGGATCATGACAGACTGACTTTTCACACACGTGGAAATGGAGGCACAGAGGAGCACGGCTCAGCCAAGGTCATTCCTGGCTGGACAGCAGAGCTGGGAAGAGCCAGGCGCAGATCCAAAGCTCTGCTCTGTGCTCTCCCATCCAGCTGCCCAGGCCTGAATGGAGCAAGAGGGATGTAATCTGTGGATTTACATCTTAGACTTTCATTTTTCTTTTCCCCATGATGTAAACAAAAAGAACAAACATCCATCTGGAGCGCCGGAAAGCTGTTTATGGGCAACATGAACAACTCCTTTGCTATTTCCTTGGTAAATAAAGCTTGGAGATGATTCCTGGAACTACAATATCCCCATACATGATACCACAGAGTGCCTGTTGACATACTCCAAAATGCAAAAAACAATTCACATGTTTTCTCCCACATTTCCCATGGCTGCCATCATGGTATAGAGCCTTGTCCTTGCTGTCTATTTGTACAGGGGGCTAGGATTAAATGAACACAACAGTGTTGCAAGCACTAAAAACAGCCCAGGAGGAGTAGTTGTTTGTAGAGAATTAAATCAAGAAAGGACACATTTAGAGGTATTTATTTGATAGGAGGCTGTGCTGACCATTCCTGGAAAAGCAGGAGTTTGAGAGCTTAAAAAACAGACTGACCACAACTGGAGTGCTTTCCACTCACGGTTCTGTAAAATGATTACATGGCAAAAATCCAAACTTTTGATACGCAGGAAAAATATGTTGGAAACTTAAGCCATTCTGATAGCCCAGGGCAGCCTGTTTGCTTGGATTTTGCTGGTGTAAATAGAACCACCACATAACAGCTCAAGGACTGTCCAAGCGAGACTGCCAAAAGAAACAGTTATTCTTTATCCAGATCATTCCAGAAATTCCTTTTTCCTTGGCCTGCAAGTGGAACAAACATCCTATTTGCTGGAGCATCCCTGTAGTGACAGGCAGGACTTGGGTATTCCATATTAATCAACGGTCATCCTGCCCTGGGCAAAGGTTGCTGGCTGCAATGTGTGGGAAACAGGAAAGGCAGCTTAAAATAAAGTTGTGGGACTGCTTGTTTCATTCAGGCAGACCTGTCTGTGAGAAAAAGAATTTATGAAATGTTGATTTATTTTTTTCTAACTCTTAAAACAAATGGAAGTGTGAAAATTCACTGGAGCAACACTGTTTTTATAGCCTCTCATGTAAACACCCCTGAGATTCTGTCAATGCAGTTGAACTTTCAGCTGGGTGGTGGTCAGAGCAGAAAGGTCACCACGCCCAGGGCTGACCCTGACTGAAACTGTGCTAACTTTGACTTTCTCCTTCCAAAGCTTCACAACAAAGTGCAGCTTAACCCCTTGAAGGTGGTTTGATTTATCTTATCCATCACTGCAGCAAAAGAAATGGCTAACCCAGAGAGGCATTTGGCTACAAGAGTGACACAGAACTAAGAGATCTTTGAATTTCAGGTTGTCCAGAGAAGTTGTGGATTCCCCATCCCTGGAAGTGTCCAGTGTCCATGGGGGCTTGGAGCAACCTGGGATAATGGGAGGTATCCCTACTTCTACTAATGGCAGCGGGTTGGAACAAGATGATCTTTGAGGTCCCTTCCAGCCCAAACCCTTCTATGATTCTACTCTGTCATTCTCCACTGCACCATTCGCCACCACCTTTCTTCCTTTAGGCTGAAAAAACATTTTTTACTAAATATTTAAAGTATCTCATCTCCATATTTGTGCCTTTGATCACAAATTTGGGTCTTGAGTCATTATTACTTTTAGCAAAATGGGTTTTATGGCATTTTTCTAGCCAATCACAATATAACTCTAATATTTGCATGGTGCCTGAGCCATCCCCTAAACTGGGAATAAATGGCTGGTTTTTACATGATATCCAAAAGGATTAATCTCTCAGAGAGGCAAAGTAGGCAGAGGAAGCAGTGGAGGGTGCTGCAATAACAATGGACTTAGAGAAATACTGTAGAGCGCTGCAGAGCTCCTCATTGCACACACACTCAGGGCTGGAACACAAAGAGATCGGTCTGATTCCCAAATGGAATTGGGATCAGGAGAAGCTGCTTCTTAAACATCCAACTTAGCAGTCCAAAGCCCCACACAACAGGTGCTGAGCAGGAAAAGTCTAGGCTTAAGTTTTAATTTGACAGTCTCTGACCTGTGCCCACAGCAATGTATTCCAACAGAAATTTAGTGGCAGGGACACAGATAATATTCTGACCTTCTTCATGTTCACAGGTCTCTGGCTGAGCACATTACCTGAAGCAGAGGTACAAAGGTTATGTACAACAGTGTTACAAACAGATGAGCTCGGGTCTCAGTGGACACTCACAGAAATACTCCGGTCCTTTGTGCTCTCTCATGGATTTCCTCTCCCACCTAGCAGTTTGAAATGTCCTCAGTAGCTTAAATTCCTATCATTAGCAAAAATTGCAACTTTTTCCTCTGATGAGAAAGTGCTGAATGAACTTGGGCTCTTAAAAAAGTTCCCCATGTTAAGACTCTGGCCTCGGGTCTTGTTTTTGAAAAGAGCCTGTTCAGGGCTAGATTCGTACTGCAGCTACATCTAAATAGGAAAAAGCATGCCTGACTTCGGGACTGCCAATCTGCTTTCTCATTTGGATTTTAAATCAACACCAGCACCGTGTTTTAGCACTGTCACTGCCTGGCCTTCTGTCCTGCAGCCTAATTCTTCAATCCCCCCGGGGCTGAACTCACCCATGTTATAAATACTGTACTAAGTGCAAACACTAGGATGACCTTTAATACAAGAGTCACAACTGACCCCTACATTTCTTCATGTTGTCAAACATCCAGAAGATGCAGGACTAATAGGCACATTAATGCCCAAGGAAGAAAGTGAGAACTTCAAACTCTTCTTAATGGAGTTAAAACACATTCTTTAAAAAGAAAATAAAAGGCTCTGAGAATGAGGCCTTTCACTAACATAAACAGTTTCAAAGAAACTGGTTGTGGCACAGAAGCAGTGACTGGAAAATCAGAAAATCTGTATAAGAACTGTTGTCATAATGGATTTCCCATAGGGATTATTTTAATCTAGAGAAGCCATTAAAGACATTGGTTTGACTGGAGAGTCTCAACTTTTTTTTTCTTCCCCCTCTCCAGACACATACATCAAACTCTATGGGACTGTCAAGTTATCTCCAGCACTGGCTGAAAAATCTGTGACACTATTAAAAAGAAAATATTTTATGGTCTTGTGAACTGCTGAGAGTTATCAGTATTAAGGTGTTAATAATGCCATAATCTGAGGCTGATAATTATTCCCCCAATCCGTAATGCAATTTAGCTGCTTAGCCCATGGCACTTATGATGCAGACCAGATTCATTGCAAAGGTATTGGAGGAAATTGTCCTAAGAAAATTTAAAACCCCCTGGATTTCCAAGCCCAAAAAGACATACAGGGTGCTAGAAATGCAAGGAAAGGAAGGTGTTCTGTATTAAAATTTTACAGGAACAGATCTTCTGAGAAGGAAGCAATAATGGCATTGGTTAAAAAATAATTTTTTAAAAAATCAGTATAAATAAGAGAGAAAACAAGCAGTCAGATACAGTTAAAGGCTCATCCAGCTAATTCAGCTGGGAGTGGGAATTTTGAGGGATTCAAGAGGAGAATCACTTCCTGCTGGTCCCAGGGTGGGTACTCCAGCACACTTTCAAGCCGCTCCATTCCTCTGTATATGAGGAAAATGTAAAAGTTGTCACTAAACTTCCTTAGTTGTCACTAAAAAAAATAAAGGCCCAGAAGTGATAAAAAAAATCAAAAAATGACCTTTCCAGCCTCACTATTAATACAGCCCCATTATACATCCTGTATACAGCAAAGTAGTAATAAACAATAAACAACAAATAATAAACGGTGACATATCATATTTAACAAGGAAAACTGAACTGGAAAATGCCTTCTGTTCTCACCCTGTGCATGTGCAGTCAGTGCTCAGTCAGTGACAGTGTATTTCAGACACCCCTGCTCTGAACTTTGGACTCCTCAGCTTTCACACCATCTCAGCACTGATTTTTCAATTATTTAAAGCATAGAGGAGTTTCTAAGAATTGCAACATCTCAATGACTTCTTTAATTCATTGTAAATGTACAGTGTTTGAGGAACCAACACCCAGTGCAGCTCTGACGGAGGCACCAGTAAATGAACATTTTTTAACTCCAGCAGCCTTCACCCAGCACCATTAACAGACCAAGGGATCTTGCATTTGGGAGCCAAGTTCCTTGGTGGAAAACAGCTCTTCTAAGAACTTCAACCAGCAGACCTTTAATAGAAAAGCACTTGCACAAAGAGACAACATAATAGTGAAAGAAAACAGAAGATGCAGGCAAGTAAATTTACTTAGCTGCAAATCTGTTCCTGTAACATGGGAAAGTGTTTTCAGGTCTGGCCAACAGCAATGGAAAAGCCATAGGAGGCACTGAAGCACCACTTTTGTGCTTCTCTTGTTGGAGGCATCTTAGAGCTTTAATAGACAAGTTCAAGTTGAATTTAATGAGCCATAAAATCCATTAGGGTGGAAAAGACCTTTAAGATCATAAAGTCCAAGTGTAAACCCTGCACTGCCAAGTTCACCACTAAACCAAGGCCCTGAGTGCCACCTTTACATGTTTTAAATACCTCAGCTGAAGTCCTTTGAGATGTTACTAAAATGAAAACCAAACCGTGTTTATCAGTAAAGACAGAGTCAGAGACAAATTGCAACACTTTCCCACGTAAAGGTTTGCTTTAAATTGGTTTTGTTTTACTCATTTGTCTCATTTAAGATAGTGGTCAAACCTTCCTTTGACTCAGAGATGTAGATTGGAACAGTGTGGCTCAGTTTTTTTGTAAGGATACAGAACATTTCAAACCAAGTCTCCTCAACCCTACAGCTCCTAAAGCACACAGACCACCCCCTCAGGAGTTGTAGCTGAGGACTCCCATCCTTCAGACGGGGGAAATCCCTCACTACACATTCCCAGTGTTCCCCCATGGTCTCCTGTGTGGCTCAGCGGTGTGGCACATCATGGGAGCTCCATGTAGTGTTGGTAGGTTCTTGGCCTAACCTGGGGATTGAAATAATCCCAGGCTTCATGAAAAGAGAAGCATTCCTTGCCCAGTGCTATTGAAACAGGTTTTTATTTTCAAGAGGCAGGCAGGTGTCTCGATCCTATGAGATTCTATGACATTTAATCTCCTAAATGTCAATGTTGCTTTTGAAATGGGCCTAAACCATTAGATACTTCTGAGAATGTCATCCTTCATCTTTAAATTTGCTGTGACCACACACAGTCAGCACAAGTCTTGCAGTTCTGTGACCCAGGATATTCTGCAGACATCAATTATGCTGCTTTCTTTCCTTACTCAGGGCTACAAAACAAATCTGAAGCTTTTTGCTTCAGAGGCTTTTCAGAATGCAAAAGTTTCATTAAAACATGAGGAGAAAAAATGTATTTTATTCACGCTGTCATAACTCAAAATCCTCTCAGAGTTTCCAAAAACTTCACCTTAGGGCTAACACCAAGCACAGAAAATTTCTGAGCAAAAAGAATTTGAGAAAGTTGTTAACAAAAAGTTATTAGCAGAGAGTGGGGATTACAACTCAGCCTTAACAACTGCCTTTGCTATTGCAACTCCTATAATAATTTTTACACAGGGGCGTCACAGCAAATTAATTTTCCTAAGGCACTGCAATGTTTGTGTGCTGCACCTCATGCCCAGCGAGCTCGGCGCTGCACTGGCACACAGCACAAAAAAGGGACCCTGGGCTCAGCTCTTTGTTCTTCTTCTAAGGCCAGTGTGAAATAAATAACTTAGCTCAAAGGCAGCTTGCAGAAGTTTGCTGTTTCTAGCAGGCAATATTTGTTCTGCAGCACAACCACAACAAACCAATGTTGGTGTGTACTGACATGGAGAATTGGGACAACGCTGCCTGAAGGAGGACCTTGGCCAAGGAGCACAGCAGCCACTGGACTGAGGGACTATGGAAACCCTGGAATCATTCCCCACTGGCTTCAGCCACTCTGTGCATTTGGGATCAGCCTATAACCAGAGAAAATGTGCAGAGGGTGGTCCAGAAGACTGGGTGCTATGTGGGGGCTTGGAAAATCTCCATTCAGTTCTCCCCTTTAGCACAATCTGTGTGACTTCTGCACAATAGCTTGGAAGTGTACAAACGTATGGGACTCTGTGCCTCAGTTCTCTACCTGTAAAGTCAATAAATTAAACTTGTCCTACATCTGAAAGGTTTGGGGAAATAAGCATACTGACAACCATGAGCTCCTGTGGATCCTCACATGACCACGGGGGGAGTTACATGTCACCAACACTACCAATGACAGAAAATTTCTGTCCAGTTGCTGTTACTCAGAGACTGAGTTTGTGCCCTGAAGCCTGAAGATTTCTGCATGTTTCAAAAGTTGTCAGGGGTTTTTTCCCCTGCTCTTGACACCATTTCTGATGATTCATAGAGTATCAGACATAACATCATAGATAATGAAAAGTTCTGCAGAAATATATCAAGTTTGAAGCTAATTTGGTTTTGGATCTCACTGCCCTGAATCTATAAAAATAAATAAATTCTCAATTCCCTGTTAATTCATTGTGCCTCAGCTGCAATATCAACATTTCCAATATTACACATTTTGGTGAAAAAAACATCCCTCTTTCTACAGTCATTACTTAATTTAATGTCTATTTATTTGGTATTTCTTTCTGTTTTCCTGCATTGCTGTAAAAGTGTAAATCCTACTTGAAAAATCTCCTTTTACAGGTTAAAAATCTCCAAAGGCTTATAAGCTG
This sequence comes from Cettia cetti, assembly GCA_013401135.1. Taxonomy (NCBI): domain Eukaryota; kingdom Metazoa; phylum Chordata; class Aves; order Passeriformes; family Sylviidae; genus Cettia; species Cettia cetti. The sequence goes on along the minus strand of VZUI01052377.1, from coordinate 33,956 downwards.
ATGTGAAAGATTGACTTAATTGAGCAGTATATTTTTGATTTACTAAAGAAACCTTAATCCTTTCACTAAACTGATGTATAGATTTTAGAGAGATTAGCAAATCTAAAATGCATTAAATTCCAGGGCAATAAACCATCTGACTGTATGAAAAGACATAAATGTAAAACACAGCTTGTGTTGCTGGTTACTGTGGGGTCTGTTATTGTTGGGTTATCAATTAAATTCCTGATGCGGTTGTTATAATCACATATTTACAGAGATGACCATAAACCTACTGCCATCTGTACAGGAAACCCATTGTCCAAGCCATGCACCCACACAGAGAGTGCCCTTTCCTGCAAAATTTCCATGAGGAGTTGTAAGTGAGCAAAAGACAGAAGAAGCAACTCATTAAAAATATCACAGGGTACGTTACCAGCACCAAATTTTGCCTGTGCCACTACCAAGCCGTGGGGACCAGCAGTTTTAATTAAAAGTTATGCTGGTGTGGGGATGGAAATAGCAGCAAGACCCAGGAAAACTGGAGGGCTGCCAGCTTCCCAGAGGTCAGGAACATGTGGGGAACTTGTGCTTTGGATTCCAGATGAAACCACAAAAGCAATTGAAGGCCTTCTGAAGGCTTGAGAGCGAACCCTGCGAGAGGAGCAGCAGCCCTGTGAACAGGAGCCATGGGATGAGCACGCTGATGAGCACAGGTTCCTCGGATCCCATGGTAATGGAAGCCACACAAATACCTCAGATAGGCGCTGTCCAAGAGCCAGATAAACTTTCCAACTATGATCCCTCCCCAAAACACCAAATAACTTCCCCTGTGATTATTTTTAAAGGGGTTTTTTTTGCACCTGGAGCTGTCTGCTGACCGATTTAATTTGTTCCCTGCTGTGGCAATGGTTAGGAAAACAAGGGCTCAAGGACCAAAAACTGATTCCCCGAGGCTGCCAGTTCAAAACCAGGTATAGATATGCTACATAAAGTACAATATTCAGTAGATCCACCACGTTACCTTCAGAAAAAAAAAAAAAAAATCAGTGAAGAGGAAGCTTTTCAGAAGAAAGCTCTGGCAGGTAGAGCTTCATTCCCAATGGTGGGGTGGCTGATGCCAGGACCCTCTTGCTGGGAAGCAGTGCTGCTTGGAGGGTAAAGCATAGGCCAACACTCCTCCACTTTCTGTGTGTCTGTGGGAATTTCAAGCCTGTTTCCTCCTCTCCTGTCTCATGGTCACTTGGTTTCTCCAAAGTAGGAACTGTCACTACCCAGATGCATGGGCCCAGCAGTGTGAATTCCTAATGCCAGCAGGGCCCCTCCATTCCACTGGAATGTAAATAAACCCCAGCACTTCTCCTGGACCTCTGCAAGTTAAATAAAGCACTCACACAGCCCTACCACCAAAGCATGTGGAAAGGCAGTAAGGGATTGATTCCGGTTTGTCTTTGAACTTCCTGTACCCTCCTCATAACCTTCCAATCCCTTATTTATTTATTTTTTTAATCCTTTCACCAAAACCCACATTAGAACACAGAGGAACCAGAAATGGGGCACCAAAGAAAAGCAAATGATTAAACTAAAAATATCCTTGCCAAACATGCAGAAAAATAAATAGGTGGAAAATAAGCCCAGCTCCCCTGAGGGCAGAGCAAGGCAGCATACGCTGACGGGTCACAGGGATAGCTGCAGTAATTACATTTTACATTGCTTTAGGTTTCGTTTATGCTGTCAAAACTGTTTTGTCACACTGGATTTTTTTTAATGCATTTCAGATTTTGCTAATCTCTAGAAAATCTATATCAGTCTAATCAGAGGATTGGGAGGCTCCTTGCTGTATCAAAAATATACTGCTCCATTAAGTCAATCTTTCATACTGGCTTATAAGTCTTTGGAGATTTCCAATTTGTCAGAGGAAGGGATTGGGGTTTTTTCCTGTCCATGTAGTTAAGTTTTTCTAATGATGAATCTTTGAGGAAAAAAAAAAAGGAAAGAAGGAAGAAAAGAAAATGAGTAGAGTACAAATGATGATCATTTAAAAAGCCAGCATTGACCACAACTTGGCTCATGAGTGCCCAAAATCCCAAATATTTGCATGAAGATTAGCAAACAGTAAGGAAACTGGTACCATGGACAAACACTTGACTCATCCCCTTACATTGCATGAGACTCCCTCCATTTCCAGGCTCCTCTTAGTCTGTCCTTCCCAGCAGTGGCATCTATCACAGACTGGCATCCAACTTCCAGCTTCCTCTGGCCAGTTGAAACAGCCCCGTGCCCACTTGTGACTGCTCCAGATGAGCCCTTTCAGGCCTTCCTGCAAAGTGTTCCTCAAGCATGGGTGGGACTCACTGTAAACAAGAGAAATCCATTCCACTATCAGTTTTCAAATCACTCCCTTCAAGCTCCTTTCTGCTCCAGTGACTATGAAACACTTGATGCTGTCAATATTTGTGGCCCCAAGCTGTAGGAGGGAGCACCTGGCAGACATGTGCAGTGAAGAGATGTGGGTTGGGAGAACAGCAGAGGATGGGGATTGTCTCTTCCTCCTCAGTGTCCACCACCATCAACCCAAAGGCCACAGCCCACAGGAACAATTCCTAATTCACTACATTCAAAATGAACCAGATTAACAAAAACTGACTATTTGGCATTGCTTACGTGAGCCGCTATCCTCCTCTGCAGTGGGATCAGCAGCTCCAGCAGAGAGGCAGAATCAGAACCTATGAGCAGGAATTCCTGCTGCAGCACAGCTGAACAAGGAGAGCAGCTGCTCACAGCTCTGGGCTGCCTAGAGGCCAGGGCTGCAGTACCAGCTCTGGGCGAATCACGGACACAGAGTGTGTGCTACTCTTGGAGAAACCTCTGGGACAAAAGGAAATGCACCCGTGTTGAAACAGAGGAACTCACACTGCCTTTTCTTGCCACATTTGGTGACTTGCTCTGTCTTCTGGGGAGCAGTCAAAAAACAACTCAGGGTTTTCCTTCCTTACACATTGCCTAAGCTAGGCAGCATCATTCCTCTTCCACGGAAGTTGCAAGGACTGGAGGGCAGCAAGTAAAACACTGGGACTGGAAGAGGAGAAGGGAAAAGCAGTAAAGAATTTGTTTTCCATAAGTTATATTAATAGCTGAGACAAACGAATGTTTAGATTGTAGAATTTTTAAGGTATTTCCAGGTTTTCACTACTGTTTTGTGTATTCATTTTAAAGCATAATCCTGCACAGCAAACTGTGCAACTTTACAATTGTTTTTTCTGTGTTAGTTTATTTCTTTCTAAAATAACACCTGTCATATGTAGTTATTAACACAAATGGACTAGAATCTCTCTGGTCTCACCTGGTAATGTGCTTGGAAAGCACCAAGAAAAACGGAAGCCTGATCAAAGATTGTCTAATTGAATGTGAGCACAGAAAATAAAAGAATGACCATATAATACTGAAGCATCATACTCAGGCACAAACTTGGCTCCTCTGCCTTGAGGTTATTTCTCATAGACTCTTATAAACAGAATTTCAACTACCAAGTGCTTCAAAATTCAATGTTGGTCAAGAATGACTGAAGTCTTGTGAGAAACAACAAGAGATCCTCCAGCTTTGTTATCAGATCACATCCTCAAAGGACAAACAAGGGAAGACCAACCCAAGCTGTACAGCTAAAGGGACAGTCAGCGTCACTGAGCAGACCTGAAATAATCCCAGCCATAGAGCGTGAAATATTAGCCTCTCAAACACTTCTTGCTAACCAAATCCATTGAAAGCAAAATGATTAAAGTCCACCTGGTGGATTTGCAGGGCTTTGTGCTGATATGAGACCATTCACTCACGAGAGGCAGCCTTTTGACATGATTCAGTTGACTGCCCTTGGCATTTGACACACACCTAAGGAGTCTAAGTGGTTACTGCTATTAGCAAAGACTTGGAAAAAGACACTTGTCACATTAGGTCACCCATCTCTTAACTTCATCCTGTGAAATGTCACCAGTACCCCTGGGTTCTCATTCCTTATCAGTCTTCGAGATATATTGTAGTTATTGTTCTACAGCAGCAAGAAACAGAGACAGAGAAACAAAGGAAAGTGTGAGGTGTTTATTGTCTCTTCCATAAATGACTAAAAAGTTCTTGAACTTTTAAGAAAAGGACAGACCTGATTGCTTTGTGCTTTATGTTTTCATAGGGATTTTTACCCAAGGCAATTCCTGTCCTGCAGAAAAGTCCCTGTTCCGTCTCTGCAAACTGGGAGCTGAAGACTCCTCTGCAGTGGAGTTGGCACTGAGAGCAAGGGGACAAGGTTCACACACCTGAACCAGTGCCAACGTGCTTAAAGACAGGCACAGGGGACACACTTACCACTCTCCCCTTGGTGGCATAAGAGGCATTTGTCAGGCACAAGGAGTGAGCCAGGTGTAGGAAACATTGCTGGACTGGAGATGTGCCTCACACAGGTATAAAGCAGTACTCTGGAAACAGCCACAAAGTTGCCCTGACTCTGTTTCCTCACATCTGTTCTGACCAAATTCACTTTCTTTGAGCCTGTGAAGAATTTGATTGATGTACAAGGTTATACACACCACTGGCCACATTTGAAACCAGTGTTACCTTGCCGTGCTAATTCAAAGCCAAGGAGTTCAGCCCCTTGCAGAACCGAACTCAGAGGGAGAATTACAATCTGTGTGCTGAACCCTCACCAGAGCAGTCACTGCAGCAGTGCTTAGCCAACAGTTCTGTGTAGGACAGTGATATCCTGTTCACAGACATGGCTACACTGAAAGAATGTTTCAGGAATTGTGAATTATTTTAAAATGTTGTGCAATCTCCCTTTTCTACTTCATTTAAGGCTTAGAAAACCTAAAGCCTTGCAATCCTGCCTTGTCATAGGCTGAACCTCTAAATTGCAATGGGACAAGGATGAAAGTGTGCAAAAAGGAAAGAAATACAGAGAAAGGAGACATAGGTGAGAGTCTTTCATAATATCTCAGCTGGACAAGTTAGTGTTTGACAGCTTGAATTTATGTGAACATTAACAGAATTGATAAGTCAGGGTCTTGATGACCTTGGTATTATTCCAGAAGTAATATTTTCATTAAGGTGAACTATTTCTGGACATTTCTCCAATGTATTGGATACAAACTTCTTTTTTCTGACATTGGAGTGAGCACAGCTCCTTGTTTCTGTTCTCTATTGAAAGGGAACAATATATTCTTACTGCAGCCAAGGTCATCTAAATTCTTACCCCTTGGCAGGGATTCACATTTTTCCTCCAAATGCTTTAACAAACAGGTCTTGCTTTTCTCTCCCTAAACAGGTTGCACCTACTCCACAGAGCTCACTCTCAAAGGTGTGGTCCTGCCAGAGGAGCCTTGACTTTCTGATAAAACTCCCTTTTCTCTGGTTTACTCTGTTGTTTTCTTCAAGGAGTGTAGCTTTGGTGTCACTATTTATCAGCACTCCCAACCAACTTAAGCATTCCAAATACAAATCAGTTTTCTTGGGCTGCAAATGAGTTGCTCAAACAGGGCAGTAAAAGGGAGGGAGTTGGAACCAGGATTTCCTGAGGCATAGACTATCTGTTTGGGTTTGGGGTATTTTATTGAGTAAATGTTATCTGTCATCAGTGTGACTGGCAGCTGGAAAGCACATAGGACTGAGACCCCAGGGGAAATAAGTGTCTTTTCCTTTCTGGGAAAGGGACACACTCGTGGCCTGACCACACTCCACTACTGACAATAAAAGCTCACGAGATCCAGGAAACCTCAGTGAATGCAGCTTTCCCTGGTGTGAATCAGCACAGCTCCCTGGGCCTGCAGTGGCACTGATTTATAGCAACTGAGGCTTGTAGGCACCTAAATTCATTTCATGAACCACAAAACACGTTGTCTGCAATCATCTTAATCTATAACAACAAAACCTGCGTGCTCAAGAAAATTGCTTGATGATACCGCAGATATATACATTTATCCAAGCTAATTAAGAGTTACTGAACACATCTTTAATTACTGGTAATACTCTGAATGGCCCATGGCCCACAAATATACCTCTATCATAATCACGGTCAACCCTTCTCCTCTTCAAAGTGTATCATAATTGTTTACTAATTAATCTTTAAGCTCTTGTACCACACAGCGTGTTTAACCTTCTATAAACACTGACTACACAGTTCTGGAGAAGAAAAGGAGGGGATGATGTGTTAGGGAATTTACTACATTCACTCAAAGACTAACTGCTTGGCATTTAATTTTGTTAACTTCTGTAAAATCCTGAGAGTCAACAGAAGCCTATCTTAGTTCTTTGATTCAGATAAACATCCTGATTTGGTTCTAGGCAGCACTTTAACACGCTACCTACAGTGGCAGTCACTGGCTGCCTTGCTAGATTCCACTCAGGCAAAACACTCGTGTTCGTGCATCACCAAATCTTGCCTGTTCTCAAAATAAATTGTACTGGAGCTCCCTTTCTTGAGAGAGTTTAAAACTCTACTTGCTTGCATGACAATCATTGAGATCTTTAGTGCAGACATTAATAGGAAGTGGAGCAAGTCTTTAATTTGAAAGGTTACAATGGGTAATGTTACCTGGCACATCCTTGCTTAGGGTATAGCTGAAACAGCTACAACTGTTAAGGCTGATCATTTCCAAGTTTTACATTTGCCTCTGGCTGAATTTTTCCAAGGTACCACCAAGTCATTTCTCTAAATAAAGATAGAGGATAGGCTGCCAGCTCAAATAACTCTAACCATGGTGATGGTCAGAAATAACTCAAAATTGTGCAAAGAAGGTGATGCTCTTCCTGGGGAAATTTCAGTGTGGCTGAGTTACAAAGAACAATTATTGTTTGAAAATAAAATTTAGGGTGTTTAAATTACTCCCAGCATATACTCCACCTTAAGTAACATGTGGGATGACAACATCAACAACTGAAGTTAGAAAATGTTGGGATTCATGGCTTTTGGGCAAGGTCTGCCCAGCTGCATGGATGGTTTTCACTAGGATGCATTTTATGAAACGGTCACTTGCTTCCCTGACCCCACACAGCACTAGGTACAGGTGGAAGGAAGTTTCACATCTTTCTCCCTTATTCTGAGATTAGACACAAAAATCCTTTCTTTTACATGAAACTCAGCAAATCTTAGGGGGAAAGTCACAGTCCTCATTGTTCTTGTCTTCATTGGAGACAGAAACAAGGCAAAAGGACTGAAACCACATCAGACAGAACAAGCTCTGGGCATTGCAGGAGTTACTCTACACAAACCAAGTCACACTGTTGTGCAGTGACTGATGAAGTGCGACTTTATGAGACAAAAAAATAGTCTGATTCTGATGGGGAGAGAATTTTACCTCTATGAATAGTACTTTTCAAGGGCACTCAGCTGCTTGGGCAGGTACATGTCTCCACGTAGGGGCGTACACAAGAAAAGAGAGGGGAAAGATTTCAGTAACCCAAGTGGAGCTTTGGGACTATATTGTGTTCATGTGTAGCTAAAGCTGATGATGTGCCAGTATGAACCAGCTCATCAGATGGGCACAGGCTCTCTCTGTTCTTTCCTAGGAAGGTGGCAGATAAAAGACAAGGCATTCAAGTAGCTGACAGGGTAACCTGTAAGTGCCTGTCCTGAGCAATCTACTTGTCAGCTTTCCTGGCTAAGAGAGGAGACGTGTGCCACAGCTGTCAGCTTTGTGTCATCTTTCCTCCCTGCCTTTCATCGTCCTTCATCCCATGAATGGAGGTTTTATTTTACTTTCTTTTTTTGGCCCAGCTCGCAGGAGCTCCTTTGTCCCACTGACTTAATGGATCTTGTGAGTGTGCAAATCCAGCCAGTTCTAGGAATGGCTAAATGGGGAACAGGACCAAAGGCATAAGGGAACCATCATCATCATCCTCCAACAGGCACACTGAGGCCTGGAGGTGTAAATGCTCAGGCTACCCTGGAGGTGGCTGAACACAGAGCCTGCCCTTTGGGCTGCTACAAAACACTGGCAGCAAAACAAGCACAGCACAAAGGACAGGGCTTTCCCTTTTCCCTGTGAATGATTCCACTTCATCACAAGGGTAAATGCCTGTGGAAACAGGGAATCTCAAAGCTGCTTTTCTCTAACAGTGCATCCATGCCATCCAAACAAAAGTAGCTTCTAAGTCTGACCAGGAGAATCCCTGCACCTAATGCATTTCCCTATTTCTCCCTGGCAGAAGCTGTCTAAGCCAGACACTCCCAGCTGTTGGAGATGCATGTAGGTAGAAAGAGCCCTTAAACATCCACCTTCTCATGGAGATAAAGAGCTTACTCCTCAACTCTCTTCCCCTCCACCACAGTTATCTAAGAGAAGGTGTAGGGATGGATTATGAAAATCTCTGGCTTTGAACAGAAACATCCATCTAAAAGAATAATGAGTAAGTTACTAAAATCTAAACCAAATTTTGTCTTTAGGCAAATCTCCTCGATTCCTCAGAATTGCCAGGACACACACAGGAAGGAGGCTGTGGAGCTTCTCTGCAAATACAGAAGAGTCAGAAAAGATCAAAGTAGCACTAGAGACTGACAAGAGGACATGTTTAATTTTAGAAAAATGGCATAGCTATGATTGCAAGCCATGAGAGGGGAAGGAACATCTTCAGAAGCATAACTCAGGGAGCATGGCACACTGGGAAAAATGAAGCATCAGCAGCTGGCACTACAGCTCTGATAAGGGGCCAGGGGACTGCAGGCAGATGCATTTTTTTGTCAAACAGATTCTAATGAAGTGTCTCAATTTAAGAATGTCAACAATATTCTACTTTGATCAAGAATATTTCATCATTCCTGGATCAAAGGAGGTTTTGTCTGACCTTTTTATTCCCTTTCCTTTTAGAGACATAAACCATGAGATTTAAAGGTATATGAACTTTGACTCTCTACTCTGACTAGAAACTAAAAAAAACCTAATGGTGAAAGTTGCCCTCCTGAGCACAGGGGTGGACCTGGTGGGATGCAGAGGATGCTTCCAGCAGGCATTAGTCTTTGATTCCGTGAAAGTAAATGTCAAAGTAAATACTGAGATGCAGCTCCAAGTGAAAATTTCAATTTCTTCTCATCTCCCCTGCTGCTTTCTGTGAGGCAGAAGGTAAAAGCTCATTAATGTCTTCTCTTGTTTTCAGATACCCATTTGCTAGATGACATTTACTTCAGTGTTTGGGTATTAAACAAGGAATTGTGAGCCTGTTCTGCTTTCAAATGTGGACTGACTGCCAGAACAGAAAAAGGAGAACTGAGTGAAAGAAAACATTTGCAATATGTCTTTGGAAAGACAAGTGTTCAGGTGGTGAGCAGCTCTCAGTTTTCAAGAGTTACTTGTCAAAGATGCAAGTTCCTGCATGCTCAGCTCTGGGCTTTTTTAACCTATCCATTAGAGAGATGAATTTTTAGATAACTACATGACATTTGCTGCCTTCATCCTGGTCATTCTGCCTGGGTGTTCCAGCCCTCCTCTCAGCCTGCCCCAGGATGTGCTGCTGCTGTGGCCAGGCCATCTCTGCTGCATTTGTCAGAGCAACCTGCACAATGAGCATCACTCTCAGTACCTTCCAAACACCACTGCAGTTGTTTCCAAACTTGGAAAAGTTTGGAAACAACAAGGAAGTGAAGTTAAAAGAACATTTTCCCTATCTTAGATATAATTATGCTTTCTATCTGCAAAACTTACACTGCCTGATCACCTCACAAGCTTATCCACTCAGGGAAGCTAGGCACAGTCTGACCAGCAGATCCCAAAAGTATTTATAGTGCCTGGAATTCCTGGAACTGACTGGCACAAATTCATCCAGTGCCTTAAAGTCTGTTTTCAGGCAGGTAAAGAAGTTCATCAGTACAAACATTTTCTGAACTTTCTAAGTTTGTAGGGAAAAAACATTTGTGGGACCCTGCAGCAAGCGTTGTTTTGGCTCTGGCTGGAGAGAAAGATTCCAACTGAATTAAAAGCATATTGCAGTTGAGAGCTTTTTTACAGATAAAATATTGCTCAACAAATTATAAATCATTGTTTTATTTATCAGAGTAATACAATTCAAAGTCAAGAGAAAATGAAACTGGAATATTTTAACTTCACTTTTTCACAGCTACCTGCACACTGTTCTAATCAATAAAGGCTGTAGTTAGTCCATTACTGATAAATACAAAATATTCTTAAAAGACAAAATAATCCTACTTCATACATCCTCATTACTTGGCAAGAAAACAAACAAATGCAGTAGGTTTTATCACAGAACTCACACTCGATCAAGAGCACAATAATCTCATTCAAATCAACACCATAACTAGAAAGTAATTGCTGTATAATCAGACATCAAACAGACAAAATCACCCTGGGTGTTTCTAACACTTGGTGTCAGTTTAATTCCATCCCTTTGGATGGTTTATTCACAACATGACAGTACTGAGACTTCCTGAAGCCCCTTCCTAATTCCCTCCCGACAGTAAGAGAGAGATGCAAAAATGCAGCATCAGAGAGCTCTGTCCCAGGAAATGGCATCAGTGCACAGGCTCATGGACCACAGCACATCCCTGCTGTCTGCTCCAGTACCAAATCCAGGCAAGCACCATTCCCATTCTTTACTTCTGGATCCACACTCCAGATTTAGCAACTGGCAGACAGCAGCGCCAGGCTGAGAGGCAGAAAACAGGGAGTAATGACAGAAAAAAAAAACCTCAGTCTTTTCCTAGCTGGATGAGGGATATTCTCCTGCATTCCCAGTATGAAAGCTCAGGCTTCAACATTGTGCCCTCAGTGCAGGAGTCAGTGCAAGAAAACTTTTTCATACACACGGCATGAAAAAGCTTTCCCACTTCCAACATGGAAGCCCTTTCCTTGGTTTGCATCAGGCTGCTCTGAAAGGCAGGAATCCCTGGAGGTGCCAGTAGGAACTCCAATGGATTGTTACACACAAAAGGACAGTCCTACGTGGAAATCCTTTTGTACTGTACATCAAATAGTCGTGTAATAATTGTATCGTTTTCTCTGAAGAGCCTCAAAGCAAACAATTTCAAAGGCAGGAAGAAGCGAATACCTGGAGCTGTCTAATTACAGACTCTGAGATATGCAGAGCAAAGTATTAAAATAAATGATATAGATGGATTATCAGAGAAGAGAGTGGGGCTGATAAGCCATATTTAGTATACTAATCCTGACTGTTTGTTTTGCATTCTTTGAGCCTTTTAAGATGACAAGTTCTGATCAACTGCTTCCCTTAGAGGTTGGCAGCTTTCCTGCTCTAGCAGTTAATTTCTGTTTGATGTTCTCAACTTTGTGTCAATGTACAAACTACTGTTAAGATATATAGCAGCGATTAAAATAATTCATCCATCTGGTTATAATTAAAGACCTAGTTAAACGTAATGACAACTTGATGTAGGAAAGCCAGCTCTCATCTTTTAAAAGGGCTGTGTACATTCAGAAACTAATGCTGTAAATGGGTGACAGACTACTGCAATATGGCCATTAAATTCAGCGGAATTAATTAAACTTGTTTCATAAAAAGCCTTAATGACATTTACTGGCAAGACAAGGCAGAAATTTCAAGTATCCGTGATTGCTCCCTACGGAATCTCACTGCTTCCAGAAGTCCTCAGCAGACCCTCCAAGCACCACAGCAGACACTGGATTGAGGCTAAAGGGGGTTATGAATTTGCTCTCCCATAAGGATTGTAACTGCAAATTTAAGTCTGCTGGCTAGTCCCCAACTAAGAACATAAGCACAGAGAGGGTGCAAACACAATCCTGACACTTTGGGCATCATGAGCAGTGAGCTTTGTGAATGAGAAACGTTTGTGAGGATCAGAAAATACATCAGAACCATGGAGACAGATAAAGGCTCATTAATCCTGGGAAATAAAATAAAGACATCCCTAATAAGTTGAAAGAGATGGCATTCTACTTTCTGGCTTTGCCTGCTGGCAACAGGAAAGATATATACATTTATTCAAAATATTGTATGTTGGGGCAGAAAAATCTCAGGGACTTCACCTTATGGCATATCCAGGACTTCCATTGTCTTGAATGAGACCAGGATCAGAATCAGAAGCTAAACTAATAACTGATGCTAACTTTGCACTGTTTTGGACCTATCCAAATGTCTCTCAAAAACTTCCAATGAAGTAAAAAATTGTAATTACTTAATTTGGGTCCAAAGAAACCTTAATTCAATCTGAAGAGATTACTTCATTTCAATATTTAACTGTTTTAAAAATGCAATTTTGAAACACACTCCCCCACCTTGAATTGTTAGATTGCAAGATCTACCTGACTGAAACGGTATTTTTTTAATAGAAGAACAATTTTGCAGGAGTGTCATATATTTGTGAAACTATTATCGTAACTAAATATGATTGTTTTTTAGGAAAAAATCCTGTTTCCACTGAAATCTGTCACTCAAGCCAGAGGCTGGTAATATTTTTCAGGTTTTGGCACAAAGAGATTCTTGCCTGGTTCTATTTTTCCCTTTTCAATGGACTCTGCAAGTATAAAACAGTGCAATCTCCACAGAAAACCAAGGCAGCAGAAGAATATAATCAAATTCTTCTTTATCTTTGCAAAGTTATTTGAATAGGTGTGCGTAGTGAAGTCTCCCCTGATTCCCACCTTCCATTCCCATTCTGGTTGTAAAACAAAATATTGCTGAAATTTCATTGGTTTAAAGCTTTTTTCCTCTTTTGTTCTTTTCGCAATTAAAAAAAAGAAACCCACACATAAACCTCAACTTCCAGCCTTTCTGCCTTCAAATCTTCCATGTTATATTCCTGATTGTTTATTCTACAATACCTACTTCATAAAGCCCCAATGCAGATTGCAAATGATATTTCCACATCACAACCATAAGCTGCTGGATTTCCTCTTCATTTGATTTAAAGTCTTTTGCCAGCTGATTTTATTTTAGGACAAGGCTCTCAAGCCTTGAGGTTTGAGTTTGGGGTGTTTTCTTTGCTTTACTCACATATTTTAACTCTTTTCTCTTTGACGAGCAGACTGTGAACAATCTTTTCCTGTGTCCAAGCACTTTTTCTTCATTAATAGATGTCTCAGATTTCTTACTTTGAAGCACCTTTTGCAACTCCTAGCAAAGTGCTTGGTACTATACGATAAAACTGGCAAACTCCAATCCTTTCCTCACTGAAACTCTCCTGGGGATCAGACACCACAATGATAGTTCTGCAGTGCACAGGTCTCTCTTTCTATATCTGGTTCAGCTCCAGAAGTAGTGAAACAAAGGCAGCTGTTAACAGTTCCAACTGGCCAAGGGAAAACCCAGAGGATAAGAAACCTCCTGAGAAGACCCAGAGCCATGAGATTTGCAGTCAGATAGCCAGCCCAACTCTCAGTGACCTCTCTGAGAGAACTGAAAACGTCTGGCCACTTGTCAAAACTGAACATCCAACCCTCTTGCTGAAGGAAACCCATAGTAAAAGATAGCCAAAGCAATATCAAAGGCACAAAATCCATGAGATATAAGTAATGGAGTTGTTTTGGGAATAGCCTTTTCTGCACTGCACGCTCTGTACTGTTTCATAATTATATGCAGACACACCAGTTCCTGTTCTGCCCTAATCAGGACAACACAGTCCTTACTGCCTTGAACACACAACCTCAGCATCCCCTTTTGGACAGTTCTTGATGGGCTGAAACTGAGCCAAAATATCAAAATATTACAGGAGAGACCAAAGGGAGAATTGCCAATATTCAGACAGAGCAGTTCTTCCATCAATTACACTCTTGCCTCTCTCTACATTATAATCACAGCCTTCATCTCCCAAAACTATTTTGTACTAGTGAACACAAGGAAAGCTATCAAAATTTATTTCCTAATCCTTCCAGACCAGTGGTTCATAGTCTGTATCGGGTATAACCATTCCTAGCAGCATTTTAATCAGGGAGCCAACATATCCAGTCCCTGGCAATCACAGGGCAGCTGGATTTGGGATCTAGAGGGAATCAATAGCATGGACAGCAGACTTGCATTCAGAGGACCCCTCAAACCCTGCTTTCAGCCATGAATACAAATGCTCTGGGAACCTGACTTGGTTCAGCCATTCCAGGACCAGTTGGCTTTAATTTAGCTCGCTATTCAAAAATGAACCACTTGAATTTTTAATTTTTAGTCAAAAGAAAAAGCTCTATATTTTGGGGCCAGTGTGGAAGGAGTAGGGGAAATCTGCATCACTCTCAGCTACTGCAGAATTGATCAACACAGAAGTCAGGATTAAGGTTCAGCAGGAAACAGGGAACCTCAGCTAAGAAGCAAGGCCAGAGTTCCCTGAAGTAGCCACTGTATAACTACAACCTCATTCCTTGAATGAGAGGGTTCATCACAGGTTTGCATGACAAATCTTTCTCCACAGTTCCTTTTTCCTATTTCTCAGAGTCCAGTGTTATTCTGCTTCAGATCAGCTGCTGTCTAAATTATCTTACTGAGGTAATCTTAGATCATTGCCTGAGACAACAAAGCAGATGGAATAATTTGATTTTTATTACAGCCAATTGAAACCAGCCATGAGGATTTATCAAAGCTAGAGGGAACAGGTATTTCTCAGTCTTGCTGTAACAAAGTAGGGCAGTAACTGCCCTCCAGTTTCAGAACAACATGGAAATGTAAGCCATGCTCCTAGAAGTCAACTGAAGATGAAGACAGTGTGGCCAGGCACTGCCAAGCAGCCAGGCTGACCCTTCAGCAACCCTGGACGGACCTGTGGCCTCTCTCAGCACCCCCCACCAAACAGCATTACCAAGGTACCCCAGGACATGCACAGCAGCACCCAGTGGATTCATGGCCCATCCTTCCTCAGGGTGACGCCAGGGAAGCAACAGCTGAAGATATTCAACAACAGCTCCACCAGGCCCTGCTGCCAAGGGAAATTCAGCTGGACTTTTACCCTAACACCCTTTACGCAATTCTTATCTCTTTCTTCACCAGCCCTCATCAAAAGCTCCTTGGCACAACCCAAGCTGGTCTTCCATCCCCAGGGGCAGAAAGAGCTGAGTGTGGAGGCAATTTGTTCCTGGGAGCATGCATCATTCCTCCAGTCAACGCGTGCATCTGGCCAGCCCTCCTCGGAGTGCTTTAGAGAGCAGTGGACGCTGTCCAGAGCGCTCTGCTCAGTGTCCCTGACAAGATGGCCATCAAAGACTGGGTTAGGGGTCAGGCACCCAGAGCCATTAGCACTCCAAAGTGATTGATTATCATCATGTGTGGTCTCAATCAAGAGCCGGTAATGAGCCGCATTCATTAATCCCATTTATATGTTTGTATAGTCCAGTCTTGAATTTCAGAGAATAAAAAGGCTTCATACTGAGATCGGTACATTGCATTACCTGGCAAGGAGAAGGATGTCACAGGGGGCATAAAGGATTTGCAGATAATTCTGCATTTTGGGAATTTCAGCCCAGGTATTTCTAAATGCCAAGCAGAGTGGCCACAGCATGGCCTGCACACCTCCCAGCAGCACCAAGCCACAAGCTTGTGTTCCCCACCTCTGTGCTACAGTTTCATCTGTACTTATTTAATGTTTTCCTCGCACTTCTAAAATAACCCTCCATGACCACAGCTCTATCCAGTGTTACACCCACTCCAAGTTTCCGTTCCTGTTTAGACTATTATGGGTTCTCTACCACTTTGTGTTTGATAACCTCTTATTTTCTTCTTACCACCTCCATCAAAAACCTCATGTTCTGAACATGCCCCTGCTGCCTTTGCCTGTTCTGTCTTCCTCAAGCCATGCCCCTGTGATAACCTTCAGCAGAGAGCCCCATCAGAAGTAACTTGACCCTGTGCCCTACCCTCACATCCCATTTTGAGCAGGCCAGGCTTCCACCCTGTGCTGAGCCTTACACATCAGCACAGGTTCCTTTCACTAGCATTAAAGCCATGTTTTCCTGCTTCCCCTCCCCAGAGATTCCCTAAAGGGATTATAAAACTAAAGGGTGAAATTCTGTCTCAGTTGAAGCCAATGGGAAGGAATTAAAATAGTAAGTTGCCACTGGCTTTAACAAGGCTGAGACTGACCCCAGCACTCAAAGCTCCAGCACAAGGCTCTGTGCTTCACACAGAATGATGAGGGGGTTTTCAGCTTTACCGCTTCTGAAAATAATCCAGGATGTAAATGAGGACAACTTCAATTTAACTTTGTCAGAAGACTTTCATATTGATAAACTCACTGACCAGAACTTCACAAACATCCAGAACACAAATCCTTTGAAAATTCATTAAATTTGAACCATCTCACCCTTAAGTAGAAACCATTCATATGGTTTCTCACCTTTATTTGGCACTCACCTTAGATAGTTTAAGGAATCAGCTGATTGCATGTTTGGATGTCCAGAAGCTGTCACTGCTTTTCCCAGCATAAATTCAGTACAGAATATTAAAAAAAAGTTATTTCAAAAGGTTAAGAGGGGTTTGTTGGGTTTTTTTCAGAAGGGTATTACTTGGTTAAAAACAGATTTGAATAATAAATGCCTCTAAGTGTTCCCAGGCCCCTTTTTTGTAGGAATGCTTTTAGAATTTCATGTGGGGAAAAAATATGTACCTATGTGAGGTAATGATATTTATCCACTCTAATGCAAAAGAACAGAAAGTATGTTATAGACAACCAGCACATAATTACTTGTGTAAGCAAGTCAAAAACTTTACAATTATGCACTGAAACCCAAAATAATCAAGGTAAAAGTGACACTGACTGCACATTAAACTTAAACACCTTTATTTTTCTTTTGTAAACCCAGTGCTAAACTAAAGCCCAGTGCACAGGCTCACTCTCCATGTGATGCCACACATTGCTGGTGCTCTCTGCTGCAATGCCCTGCTGGAAATAATCTGGTGGGGTAGGTAAATTCCATGGCCAGCCTTTAATATCTTTGTATCACACCCATAATCCACAATAAGGAATTCTTTATTTCTTCAAAGGAAAGACCACCTCTGCCAACATTCCTTGACTCACAGCAGAAAGCCAGGAGATGCCTGGGTCATGCCTGAGGGATGCCAGGATGAAAAGCACTCAGAGGGCCCTGCAAAGCACTGTCCTTGTGGTAGAAGGAGCAAGAGGAGTCCTGGAAATGCTTCTTCCAATGATCTCTAGAAAGACAGGATCAGTCTCTCAAAGGACAGGAAAGAAATTGAAAGATGCAGAGTTGTGGGATAAAACAACTGATTGGAAATAAAATGAAAGAGCAGGAAAGAGTTTGAGTTTGCTCTGTAGGGAGATAATGACAAAGGACACAGATATGGTCTCTTGAGGAGTTTTTTTTCACTGTGATTCAGGGATTCAGGAAGTCTCTCAGCACAAGGTTTTATAGACCAAGCTACCTACTTCAATGGATACACAGGGATAATTGATCATATTTTAGGAAAAAAACCCAACAGGAGACCAGCAGGTCCAGCAGCTGTTGCCTCCAAACCCATCTTCTGAATGAGAGATAAAAACTGAGAGCTGAGCTCAGCCTTGGTGCTCATGAGAGGCCAGACAGGATGGAGTGAACACTGCAGTCCCAGGTGTGCCACCCCTGGCTCTGTGACTTCAGGCAAGCTGTCTTCTCTTCCATCCTGCTTCTCCTGGCTTAAACTTCACAAACCAGCAGCAGGGCTGGCCTTGCCCTCTGGCCACAGCCCTCTAAGCTCAGTTTTAGAGGGTAACTGGGAAAACAGTGCTGGAGCTGGGTTTACATTGCTAAGAGAAGGTTTTGCCTTTGTCTTCTCTGACCGTTTTGGTTTCATGCATGAGTTTAATAGGTACATGTGAGTATACAAAAAACCAAGTGTTTCTAAACATAAATCCTTATTTCATTAACTCAGAGGGATTAAAGGAACTGTGCCTTCCCCCTCAGCTCACACAGGACCTGCTTATTACAATATATGTAGCACATCCCATGACTCCAGAGCTGTGCACCTTCTGTCTGCTGGTGACCTTCCCTCACTTGGGAAAGGATCTGCAAGGCCTCAGGTTACAGCTTTATACAGATTACAATAAAATTTACTCTGGCTTTTCATAATGAAGAGTTGTAATGGCCTAGTACTTCATTTTTTGGCAAGTGAGCAAACAAAGGGAAGAACTAAAATTCATAGACAACCCTCTTTCAGAAACAGGAAAAAGAAAATGTTTCTAAAAGCCCATACAGCCAAAAGGTTTTAGCAGCAGCACTACAGCAGTGTAATGGGTGAATCCATGTAAGAACTCACACTCACTGGCTCGTGTCTGGAAAAATATCTGTCACATGCACAGCCTAAGTACAATCCTGAAACACTCACATGGAGAGGCTGCACAAGCTTCCAGTCACTTGGGAGAAGAGCACTTTTTCACTCCCTCACTGAGTTTGGGGTTCATACAGCTGGTTTAAGTTTTGAAGAATCTCAGCTGGCACTTACAGCAACGGAGAAGCTCAATCATACAGCACTCAGGGGTCATGGGGCAGCTTCAGCAAAGGAACAAATTCAGCACAGGAAGGTCCAGATCTCGTTCCTTTCATCTAGCTCAGTTCCCCCCAACTTGCTCCTCAGCAATCAGTCAACAGTTTTGGCAGTAGAAAGGCAGACCATCAGCTTCTAAACTCAATGAAAGTTCAGTGGAGAACACTAGAAAAAAAATCAATTCTCAAGCTCTGTAGTTTGAATGTTTCCCCAAACCCATCAGTCTACAGTTGAAGGGAACCTAATTAATTACAGAGGTGACTGAAAGGAAGCTTTTTTTGTTGTTTCCAACTAATTTGGGTGGGTATATGCTAAAATGAATGCTAATCAGCAAGCCTCTTTCTGAAAGAAATCTTTCAGTCGTCTTCCTTTGCTGTACTTTGGTTCCCATCACAAGGCAAGCTCAGGGCACAGGATCTAAACCCTCTCCCATCAAACCAAGCTGGAAGATGTGCTCCAGCTGGGTCCACAGCACACCCACAGTTAAACCCTCTGTCCCAAGGCTGGGACAAGGGTGCTACAACTTAAACACAGCACAATCAAAAGGGCAAGAGCCTCCTCCTGATGGAAATTTACTCAGTGATTTTTATAAGCCAAAGTCCTGAGATTCTGTTTGATGCCTCATCCCTGGAAATGTTCAAGGCCAGGCTGGAGGGAGCTCTGAGCAGCCTGGTCTAGCAGGAGGTGTCCCTGTCCACAACAAGTGGAACTGGGTGATCTTTAAATCCCCTTCCAATCCAAACCACTCTGATTCCATGATTTGGATTTTTCTTCTTTAGAAGAGTCTTGTAACAGGCTTAGCTGGTATCCAGCTAAGACAACATGTGTAAATTTAAATTCTACAAAGCTGAGGAGATGGTAGTCTATAGATATCATTATTTTTCTACACATTCATCTATCTCATCTTCAAAAAAAAAAAAAAATCAGGAATCTTCCATTTCTGAAAGCTCAGAGACACAAGGAAATGAAACATAAATTAAGTTCCTGAGTTGCAGATCTTATAAAGAGATTCCTACACCTTTTATTACTGTTCATCAGGGTTCAAAAAATTCCAGCTGGACACAGGGTAGAAATGAGTCTTATTTCATTACCCAAATTCAGACTTTACAAAATTTACAATGCTGCAATTAAAAACTGGAGAAAATATTTTGGCTAATAATAAAATGATGCAAAAGGGCCAGGCTCCCTAGTTAAACACTGATCTTCCAAGTGTTGACAAAAAGATGCTGAAAATCTGTGACATACAAAAATTCTAGATAGAGACTCGCAATTGTGAAGCAATTTTCATTCCATATTGAAATTAATTTTTGTTTAAAATATTGCCAAAACAACATTTCCTATAAAAATTAAATGTTTATATAAAATATTTCGTGTTTTAAAAACATGGAAGGATGTTACCCTTTTGTCCTTTCTTATTGTTCAAAATCAAGTCTTATCACTGGTGCTGATCAGGTCTTTTCCAGGTTTCTTTTTCAGTTTTTTCTTACTTCGGGTTTGGTTATTTTTGTTGTTGTTGTTGTTGTCTTTTTTTAAAGTTTTCTAGACTTTCTTTCATCCTTTGCAACTTTTAACACCCTTGTTCTACTGCATCCAGGATCAACAAAATATAAAGAGGTAAACCAAAAATATCAAAAGTCCAGAAGATTAACATCTCTATTTTTAATGAAAAAGCAAGAAAAGTGATGTTTATGATCCAGTAAGAAAGTTGTCTTTCATTAGAAACACTTTTAGTGGGAGATGTGAACAAGATATTCTGCCAACATTTAAATTTATCTAACGTTATTGAATTAGTTTTGTCTAACTTTAGTCAACATAATGCTTAACATATGAGAAGAAAATAGTTTGTGCAAGAATTACTGCTATCCCTGGAATCGAATTAGAGATGATAATGATAATGATTATTATAATGTTTGTTTATATAAGGTGCTTCTACAGCCTTTTTTACCAGTTAAGTATTTTGCAGGCCTAAAAAATGTAGATTAAATGAAGCTTTTTTTACTCCTTGATGACACATATCCCTGAAGAAACATCTAAACTGAACTGCTAAGAATTTGGAGAAGAAAGTTGTAGCAGGGCATTGACCTCATATGAAAACAGAGAAGTAAAACATAAGGATCATGTTTACTCTGTATGAGTTTCCTGTCGACACTGTTTATTATTGAGCAATAAACACACTTGGACTGTAGAGATATATCTTTAGAAGAGGTATTAAGAATCAAACAGTTTCTGTAAATCTTCTGAGTGGTATTAACATTCAGATTTAAACAAGGTTCCACACATAACACGCATTTGATCATTTAACAAGTCCACTTCCAAAATATTTCTGGCTGCAGATGTCCAGTTAGTATCTTATTCTTCCACTTTGCTTGGCCAAAATGCTGAGATTTAGTCTTATTTTAACTAAACACATCTGAAGTTATTTTTATATGTGTCTTCTGGGCCTCAATTTCACTGCAGCAAATTTCTGCTGTGGTGATGGGCTGTAAATGTCCCTTTCTTCCATTTCCCCTCATTTATCCCATTTTGTGGCATTATCTGGTAAAAGTGCTGAGGACACACTCCCTCCCTCATGCAAAATACAAACAAATGGGACATGAAGAAAAGGCCCCCCCATGTCACTGTCCCAGCACTGGTTGGAGTCCTGAGGGTGATTTACAGCACCAGACTGGTGACACTGAGCTAGTTAGGATGACAGAAATTTGCTTCTTCAGCACAAAGTAAAATCCCCTCCAAACCTCCTCCCTTAGCATCAGCACGTATGCATTATGTCCCAGAGCCTGGAGCACGGATGATCTAAGGAGTATTTCTCCAGGTTACCCATTCTAATTGCTTAGGGTCACTTGAAAACCAAAATGTTTTTGTTTGCTTGTCAAATAGTAAATATGGGAGAAAATGCACTTCAGACTGAAAGAAATGTTTCATTACATTCCCAAATAACGAGTGGGTTTTTTCCATTTGAGGGCACTTCTCTACTTTAAGAATTTTCTTTTTGTAAGTTTTATTGAACCTGATCTTAGAACTCCATTTCAAAATAAAGCCTAAATCTTTACTGCAAAATTCACTGAAGTGACAGGTCTCACTTCACTCATTTATTCCAGGGTGTGAAAGTTGGGCCAAAATGGTTTGCCAAGTTTGACTGTAAACAGTTTCTGTTGAACTGAGTCTGATTTTTCAGCAAATAAACCACAGGAGTGATATTTGTTTTACCTGTCCATGAAAATAATATTGGCGATTCCACCGTTAACGTTTTGTCAATGACAGATGCAAAGACATGTGGGACAAACCCTGCTTTGCCCAAAGGCCTTGGCAGTGTGGATGGGTGTTAATGAGAGGCCTAAATGCTAATTAAGCTCTCCATGGTGGTGTGTTTGTGTTTGAACCCACAGCATGTGCCCCAACCCAGAGCTGGACAGCCCATCCTGCCCAGCTCTGATTTCTACCCAC
Organism: Cettia cetti; assembly: GCA_013401135.1. Taxonomy (NCBI): domain Eukaryota; kingdom Metazoa; phylum Chordata; class Aves; order Passeriformes; family Sylviidae; genus Cettia; species Cettia cetti. The sequence goes on along the minus strand of VZUI01052377.1, from coordinate 12,113 downwards.
AGGGAGACCGGCTCTGGGTCACAATGTCTGTGACAACTCTTGGTTACAGTGCCCAAATACCCCCAAAGTGGCACTTCAAAGCAGCTACACATGTAAGAATAGTATCCAGAAAGTGTGTGAATATAGCCAACCTTCTCCCACTCCTCAGAAAGTCAATGTCCAGAGCAAACCCCTCCTCTGACTTGTCAACACACACTGCCTCATCGCTTGGCCTTTCGAGATTCCAGCCCAGATGGAAGGTGATGGGAATTGAACTTCAGCTCTCAAGAGCACCTGGCTTTGTTATCTTTAAGGGCCCAGGAAGATTTCAGGCACTATCAGTCCCTGCCATGTCCTGACACTTGACTCACAAAGTGGCACTGGTGTTGGCTTACCTCCAGGCTGCAGATAGCGACTGTCAGCAGCGAGGTGAAAATGAATAGGAGTGGAACAGAAGCAGAGATCCTACTGCTTCTTTTGGGAAAACATTGCATCCCACATTGCTGAGGAGTCCTTTCTCTTCTGATTCTCTCTGCACATCAAGATCTTTGCTACAGAGAGCCTAGAGGTTGAGTTCACACAGCCTTTTTTAGAGCATTATCTCCATCTCTGCAGTGGCCACAGGGAAATGCTAAAAAACCTGATGGGTGTCAGACAAAGACTGTGTGATTCCCAGAAACACAGCTATGACACAGATTCCAAGAATCACTGAAAGCAAGGAAGTTTCTCATTTTCCCCACGCAATTTGCCTCTTCTTCCAGAAGATAAGTATATTATTATGTGCAGATATATTCTGTATTTCCTATTCAGAACAAAGACACTGAAAGCCCATAGCCCCAGACAACACACCAAGACTTAAACCACAATTTGATTTGAATGCACTTCAGCCAGAAGCTCCAGCGTGATGATAATAACCTGACATCTGTCTGGAAACAGATAGCAGGCTGCAAAACTGATCTTCTCCCACTGTTGAGCTGTGCCTGTGTTACGTGCATAAGACAGATGCAGGAATGCCCTAGGAAGGAGGCAGATACTGCTTTCAATGAGAAACCAGATAACAGTGAAGAAAGCAGCTGCTTTAGAGAAACTTGGGTGCTTCTAAAGCATTCAGAACTGCAGAGGCATTTAGTGTTTGCTCTTTTATCAGTGCAGCTGCAAGTGATAATTCAACCTCCAAGTGGTCCGTGCTTTTGTTCTGTTTGAATTGAAAAATGCCCAAACAAAAATCCCCACATTGTATTGGGATTATATGCTTGAAAGGAACTGAACAAATTGCATTTAGAATGATCAAAATGATCCATTTTCCTTACTGTGTTGCTGGTAGACAAAGGTTGGTGTTTGAAAATTAAATTTTACCACTATCAATGTTACTGCCTGATGTGAGTGCAGTGATATAGCTTTATCAGGCAAATTCCAAGACAGATTTACCCAAAAGACAGTTATCTTTACTATCCAAACAGCAGTTACCAGTGTCACACACTGACACTTCACAAGACATCCTAAGCATCTTTATCATCTCAATATCCCAAAATAGAATGCCTTCTGTAAACTGATGTCTCCACAATAATACACTTGCAAATGCTGTTCCTCCTTTTATAAAAACAATATAAAATAATAATCACTCTTCCAAGTTATTGCACTATGAATGTTACCCTCTTATAGCCTCCCACGTTTGAGACAGAGAATAAGGCCCAGCTTCTTATATATTTAGGAACCTCATTCCCACTAAAAATCGAGCCTTTATCCTGGTTTGAATTAAGTCTCACCTTTTGTGAATGAGGTACCACTTTGTCTGCAGACAAGAGCTCTGCTGCTGCTGCAGGCATCTCCAGCACAACATGAGGTTGGTGCTGCACCCTGAGATGCAGTGATCCGAGCTCATTGCCCTCCCCAAAAAAACAGCACTGCCAGTGTTAGGAACCTGTATTTAGACAGGTATCTGAATCCATGGAGAAACTCAGCAGGAAAAACATCCCAACAGACGAGCCTACTGGATGCTCCCTGCTTCCCAAACAATTTCCCCCAACAGAAATGTTGATTTAAACCATTCATGCTAACATGAGTGCAGGATAAGGTTATGTGATTCTTGGAGCCACCACACCAGGTCATGAATGATGCAGTAATGAAAAGAAAATTCCATGCTCGTTGCCCAGCAAATAAAGACAGGATTGTGAAACCTGCCGTGCTGAGCTCTGCTCGGTGTGGGCACAGATTTGCAAACAAGCCCTGCACAGAAGATGGAGACTTTGAACGTCATCTCCTAGTCATTCCTCTAAAATTTTGTAGAGCTGAGCTCTGTGAAGAGTTGTTTATGAATGTAAGCTCTGATATTTATACCCTGGTCCAAGATCTAGGCATGCTACCTGTCCACAGAAACTGATGTCCCATTAAATTCTGCTGTGCCAACCATCCACGTCCTGGGTCAGAAACTACCAAATCCCATTGGGAATTACCCCAGAGTGTGATGAAATCCCTTCCCCACAACCAGGCAAGCTTTAACTCTCCTAACCCCTACATAGAGATGAATCCAAAGAGGTTAAGAGAGAACCTCATCATAACCCCAGGATTTCCCTGCTGAGTTACTGTACTAAAATCTCTCCTGGGGAAGAAGCAGTGAACCCAGGGGAACTAACAAGACTTTCTGAGCCTCAGTTCCAGGGTGCTGCACATCCACAGTTTCCACTGAACTGCTTAGAACTAAAGGTGCTCAATGGCTCCTGAAATCATAATAAAGGGTCACCTCCTATGGGGAGTTTGGATTATTTAGATTCTGCAATTGCTCATATTACCATGTCAAGAGGGATATTTTTCAGGACATCATTATCTCCAATTTCCTAGGCTTTCAATGTTTTTCCTAGGGATAATCCCCTACAATGTGGGGTTTTTTCAATACATGCACTGAACAAAGTTCCCATACATGGAATGTAGAGGTTTTTATATAAACTTTCTAAAAAAACTCCAAAGCCTTCAGTTTCAATTTGGTCTTTAGAAAGGTGCAAAAGCTTTGGTGTATTTTTAAAAGCAGAGCATTAGAAAGGATTTTTTTTTTCCTGGCTTAACTGACCCCAGAGTTCAACCTTAGCCAAGCTGATAGTTGAGAAAGTAAACTAATTACCACGTTATGACCTGAGCCTGCCCTGCCCCAGCATCACCGACCCAGCATTGTCACACTGCACCTTCTTTTCCACACTTCTCAAAATTCATTTCAGTGAATCAGAGATGCTCCTGGATCATCCACTACCTTGGCATAGCGATCACCAGAAAAAGGCAGCTGTGCAGTGGTTTTAGAGCATCCACTGCCTCTGCTAAACAAGCATTTTCATGACAAAAGTCAAGAAATAAATAACAATTTCAATAAGTTCCTCAAACCTCTATTTAATGTGCCTTAAGTTGTAAGTTCAAGGAAGGCAATGCCTTTGTGACAGCACAGCTGTCGATTAAAAAGATTCCCAGGGCCTCCTGGTTAGTCTGACTCTTGGTCTTTAGAATTATATGAATATAGGCTTAAGACCACCCAAATTCTTTTTTTTTTTTTTTTTTTTTTTTTTTTTCTTTTTGAGAGGGGGAGAGAAAAAGAACACGCACACAAGCAAGTGAAAGAGACCATTGCCCTGGTGTTGGCCAAGTGTAGTTTTACAGTACCAAAGCTGTGTCAGGCAGCACTGACCTGTGACAGCAGCTGTATTTACACTAGAGCCTAGCAGGGAAAGCACACTGGAGGGGATGGTACATACACTGCAGGATGCACTGGCCTTTGGAGAGCTGCTTTAACCCACACATGCAGAATCCAGCTGCAGGAATTTAATTCCCTGCCAAAGCACCACTGGGGGTAGCTGACTTTTGTCTCTTTCTTAGTGAGTACGTGGCTGATTTTGCACCTAAATCTCACCTCTCCACTGGGAAGCATTCCCACAATGGTGGCACATGTTCTTCTGGAGAGCCAGAGACAATCCTGATCATTGCTATTTTATTAGCATCACCAGCATGTCTGATGTGCTGAAGGAAACAGGATGACAGCAAACAAGCAGCCTCTAGTCTGCAGGACAGGCTTAGAAAATAGGGAAAAATAAGAGCTTAAAATCTCTAATTCATAAAAAACCCCAATGAACTGAACAAAATTTAAAGTATCTGTTCTCAGCACAGAGGAAGGAGATAGAAATATTTCAACTAGCACAGTTAGCACCTTATTGAAGCTGATCTCCCTAGGCTGCCTGGCAGTCCATGGAGAGAAGAGGGGAGCTCCTCCAAGGATGAGGCAGAGCTGGAGTGCCCAGCTGTCCACTGATGATATAGAAGGGCAGGGAGCCAAGAAAAGCCCCTGGGAGGCAGGGGCTGTGCCCCTCATATATCTGGACTCAAAGCCATCCATTTGTCCTGCATCTCTTCAAACTGAAATTCATTACACAGCCTTTGAACAACATTTCTTTGTTTTCTAATTGATTCAGGCTTTCTTAGGCTGATCTCTCAAGAAAGAGTTTAAACAAAGAGAAACAGAATCAAATACTTGCTTTTTTAACAGGGAAAACTAAAAAAAAAAAAACCATGAACATTTCTCTGTCTTGGGCTGTAGTTTTCCCGTGCTGCTCCCATCTTTATTGTTCTTCTTTCATACCATGAGTTCTTGGATAGCAAAGAAAACAGTCCATGTCCTCAAGAACAAAGGCTGGCAGGAAAATCATATTTAAAATGGCAATCACATTTGCAGCAGTATAGGCAGCTAAAATGATTACCCTTGTTATTTATACCACTTCAGGTATCAAGTAGTTCAGAGCCCTGCTTTGCCAGCTCCCTGTGCATGGAAAGGAAACAGCCATCACCAACACATGGGAAGCCTAACTGGCCAGTATCTTCAGGTGCTGAAGCTTTAAGCATGTTCACATGTCCCATTAATTCCTTTATTACCAGCTGCTTTTAATCTCCTGCCAAAAGCAGGTGCTTTTATAATTCCCTGAATAACAGATGGAATATGGGGCTTGTGAATTGGAGTGCAAGAGTCAAGATATGAGGGAGAGATGGGACAAGTTGGTGGGGAAGGGAGCAAGGAAAAGTGGACAAAGTTCAAAGTCATAGGAAGATTTAGCATAAACTTGTCATGTAGGAGGCTCCAGCAGACAGATCTCAGTAGCAGGAAATCCAAACCACGACATGTTTGGACATAAGTTTTCAGCACAGGAAGTATTCCAGTCTGCAGGACCTGAGCAAAGGCACTGGTGCGGGCAGAGCAAGAATGTGCAGTGACTTTGGTTCAAGTTTGTTCTCTGCCACAAGCAGGACGTGGCTCAGCCCCTGAGTCTGCGACTGCTTCAGCCTCACAGGAGTGAGGCCACGCTGACACCCAGCTCCTGCTCACAGGTTTGAGTCAGTGAGGGCAGCATGGACACCCAGGAGGTGCTCGGGGCACCTGAGATGGATCCAGCTATCCTCACAACTCTCTGAGAAATTGACAGTTACACCAAAACATTGCTAAAACCTCTTCATCGACTTGGGAGCCTTTAGTGCTTCTACCTGAGGCACTTCAGGCCAGGCCTGCACCAAGCTCTCCTGTGTAGTATAAAGAATGATATAGAATTATAGAATGGTTGGGATTGAAAAGGATTTTAAAGTTTATCTTGTTCCAACTCCCTACCATGGGCAGGGACACCTCCCACTAGGCCAGGTTGCTTCAAGATCCAGCCAGCCTGGCCTATCCTGCTTCATCTTCTGCATCATTCATCCTGAAGAACCCATGGAAGTGTTTTCCCTCCTTCACTTGTCCTGGTTTAGGTACTTGTTGTATAACCAAACCTTGCACTTCTGCTAAAATAAAACAGAAATGCAGGTCAAGATGGCAGTGACGGCACATGAGCCCAATTCTGATTTCACACACTGAATTAGCAAAATCCATCAATTCACAACAGCCTCTCCTCCCACCTCTGCTCTCCTTATTTCAGAGGGGTTGGAAGGGAGGAGTACAACTTCAGCTGACCCAAGGACCCTCTGGACAACAGGAGCAATCTTCCAGCAAGCTACTCCTCCCCTTCACCTGGACAGACAGTGGCCACAGGCTGTAACTCCAGGAAGGGCTTAGAGAAGAGAGCAGGGAAACTGCTGCAGCTCAGTCACTGACGTAGGTAGACCCACCACCCCTTCAGCCAGAAAGAACCTTTCAGGGAGTCCTTTCCACAATATTGGGAATTCCTGCAAAACTCCCATTTCTGACGTGCTGCTCTTATGTGAAATATCCGCAGTGTTTGCAAAGAAGTGATTATGAATGACTAACCAGCCGTGCATATATTTCAAGAAAACTTGGAAACAACCTTGTTATTTTTGGAAACACGGACACTTGTTCAGGGCGAGCTGGCAAGGAGAAGTTACTGTGGAAAGTTCCCTAAAGAACAGAGAGTCTGTAGTGCCACCTACTGCTTTACTCCGGATTGTAACTTCAGATTTGAAAAAAACACAGAGAGAAAAAGTGCCACCCTGGAAAAGCCCCAAGCTCACCTAGGCCTGGCAATGACCCTCACCAAATCCCTCATCAGAAGGTGCAAGAACACTGCCACAGAGAGATGCAAGAGCCAATCCTGCCTGGGAATTTTGCCACGAAGCATGGTGGCCCTTCAAAGAGCACTAAATTTTAATTACAATCATCCTTAGTACTCTTTTTATTCACACAAGCAGCAAAGCTGATGGAAACTCAATGCCTCCACAACTTCACCACAGACCAGCAACAGTAAGTTCCAAAGATACTCCAAATATATTGCAAAGATATATTGTATAAAATTCTTCAGGTGGGTAATTAATTATTTTTAATATTAGATTTTTTAATATAATTTAGCCTTTTCATGTAATTATAAGTCTTTCTGCTACACAAGACAGAGCACAATTTCCCAGTCTTCAGTCTGCTGATCAGTACTGTATAAACTTCCACTAGGCTCACAAAATTTATTAAAAAAATAAGAAGAAATCCAGTCCATCTCTGTGTGCTTCTATTCAACTGCCCAGTCAAATACATGACTGTTCCCTGAGTACATCTCAATTTTCCTAACCACAAATTCATAAAACATAGATGATTCCACAAAGAAAAACAGATACTGCTTTTGGATTATGAGTTATAAACCAGAAAACAAAACATGCAAAAATACAAGGGGAAGGTTGCTTTTCTCCCGCAGCTACAGAGTATCAAAGAGAAGTAATTATAATTTGCTACTCAGTACAACATATTATCAAAATCACCAAAGAGAACATATCCATTTATTCATAAATGTGGTCTGGATTATACAGGCAGTGTAAATGCTTGGTTGGATGTGTGTCTGGTCTGGTTTGTGTTTGGCTTGGAATCCATTCATTTAGTCCTTAATTTGCCATTAAGGAACTGATACAGCAAGTGTGCACATTAAACATTTAAATACGGGTGCCTGGAGGCACAGAGAGCAAAACAACTGCAAGTGGTTATCGCTGAAAGTTGAAACAAGTGATTTTCCTTCCTCCACAAAGATGAGGTTAAAGGTTGGACCAGACGACCTCCAGAGATCTCCTCCAACATAAACTCTCCTATCATTCAAGCACAGGAAGCGCAGGAAGACACAGCCAAGAAGGAAGGGCAATGTTGACTGCAGTGCTCAGGAACATCACTTCCCATGTACAGCAGGACAAATGTTCCTACATCCAGCTCTCAGGACACTTCAGGCCACATCTTCAGAAGGGTTTAGGTGGGACACTGCCGTGACATCAGCAGGACTTGAGCTCCTTCGTACCCAGGGTCTTGCACAAGCTTTCAAACTACAGACTTTCGAGAAAGCTCAGAGACACTGAGTTCCCCACAGTCTCAGTGACACGAATTTAAGGGTTCTCGATCATCTGGAACACAAAACAGCACAAATGACATAGTCCTGGGATGTCTGGAAAGCCTGTGGCCATCACAGTACACTGGCCACCAAAGAAGGGATAAAGCTATCAGAGAGGATTTTAACAGCTGCTTTACAAAAATTCACCACTTATGTTTGAATAAATTGTAGCTCTATAAAATCTTGACCTGAATCCCTCCAGCACCAAATGCCAAAGTCCTTCTACACAGAATAAAGGGATTTCATCCAATGTCTAATAACTACTTATCTCCATTTATTTTAGCTAAAAACAAAATCCTCACAGATTTTAATAAACATTGAATACTGCCACACTACTCTGAGTTTTTGGTAGAATACAGCAATAAAAAAACATATCACATTTCATAGTCTGTTCTTCCAAAAACTCCTGTAATTTGGCCTGTATAATGAGATTTTTTATTTTTTTTAATTAGGAAAAAAAGAAAGGGAAAAGCCTGCTTCAGCAGTGCAGAGCTTTTGATGGTATCCCAATGTGATGCAGCTTACAATGGTGAATGAAGAGTGTGGGATCTGTACAAGAAAAGACTTGGGACAAAATACATTCAAAGTAAGGGAAGGAAGGCATAAAAGATTCATCAGGAACACTTCCTCCCAGTTCTGGGCTCCCCAGCACACATAAACCCCATGGATTTACTGCTGTGAGTGCAATGGAGTGTCACAAGGATGATCAAGGGACTGGAGCCTCTCTCTCATGAGGAGAGACACACAGAACTGGAACTGTTCAGCCTAAAAAAGAAAGTTCAGGGAAATCGTATCACCTGGAATAAATTCCTGTTGGGAGAGCAGGAAGGAGAGGGAGCCAGAGTCTCCTCACTGAAGCCCGATGACCACACAAAAGGGAACAGACACAAACTGAAACACAGAAAACTTCATCTGGTCATAGGAAAAATGCTTTTTTTTTTTTTTTTTTTTATTGTGAGAGTGGTCAAACTCTGGGATAGGTTGTCCGAAGAGGTTGTGGATTCTCCATTCTCAAAAGTAGAAATGCCCAACTCCTCAGCTTACTTTGTTTCTTTTTAAAAATTATGATAAAGATCAAATTCGACTCCATTAGGTCATGCCAGAATCATTAAGTTGCAATAAAAATCAACAAAATTGCAAAACTGCAGATGACGTGTAATATGCACTGAAGTATCAAGACTCTTTCTTCTTAAGTTTTTCTTTCCTTGTTTCTTTGGCACATGTAGGAAAGATATTACGAGGGGGATTCAGACTGACTTATCCCCAACTAAAATGTTATTGCATTAACTGGACTTCACCTTCTTTAATATCAGGTACCCACCAAAAAATATTGGTTTTACCTCAGAAGGAATAAGACAACTCTTTTTTGCTTCTTGCTACTATTGAATTGTAAGCGTTACAATCAGTTCTGAACAAATATAGATACAAAGAATCTGAAAATACTGACATGAACTCCTCAGTTGAATTCTGTTTGCATCATTCTTTTGTGCAAAATGCCTGAATTTCAGAGCAAAGCTTCCAGAAGAGAAGGCAAAATAAATGTCAATCTGTCTTCTTCCTACACAGGAACAAAATCTGCCTCTATTTAAGGAACTGGCAGGATACATTAATTATGTCCCCAAGAATAAGGTTTGGCCAACTATCTTTAGTGGCTCTGTATAACCAAGCTTTAAATAAGTGCACAGAATGGAGGCAACAGTGTGCAGAGGCAGCAAGTGGCACTTAAAAAGCACAGCACAGCCTCACTCCACAAGCCTAAGCAAACAGCCATGGTTTCCGTGGTGGTTGTAAGGAATTTGCTTTGAATCTGCATTAAATAGCCAAATTTTCTACATCCTGTTTGATGCATTTTGAAAACATCTGTTTTGATTAACTTGAAATCAGTGCGGCACGTTAACATCTCAGAGGAAATTAGGTTCATTTAATTTGGATTTTAAGGCTGTGGTCCCCTTGCTCTGGTGATATTGGGAAGGGCTTTATATGTGGAGGTTGTGCTTCTGCCATGCCCAGCGATGGTGGAAGCTGAACGCTCTGAGCATGGAGTAGGATACATGGAGCCCAGGTGTGCTCCAGTTGACTTCCCTGGGTGGTGGGCATTAATTCATGGGAGGAACCGGCCAGATGAAAATTAATCCTGTAGGATCCAAATTCTAGATGAATCCTAAGAAGTGTGTTTCCCCTTGTCTGATTTCCCCTACAAAGACAGAAAACAGCAGGAGCTGTTTTCACAAGCTTGTCTTGGTTTCAAGCACTGAAGGCAAAGGGTGACACCAGACAATTCTGAGAGAAATGAAAACCAGTTGAAGCAATGTCCCACCATTCTTGTGGGCAAGAATCATTTCCAGAGTAAAACACCTTTCCACATGCATCTGTTGAGGTACAGCAAGCTGAAAGATGGGTTTTCTCCACAGAAAAGGTACTTATCTTCTGGATAAAGGAAAAAAGCCAAAGTCAGTAGTACACCCATTTGAAAAACCAACTTCAATACTACAGGTGTTGTAATTCAGTTGCCTCAGATTCCTGTGTTCCTGTATCTGCAGCCACCTCTGGTTTGATGAAAGCTCTCAACTGGAAAAGAAACAAGGCAAAGAATGGCACAGGCATCTTGAGAATCTTCAAGTGTCATTCAGTACACTGGTCAGGCAAACCTGCCCAACAGGAACACAGGGACTCTGAAACAGTAAAATCAAAGTAAAACAGGAGTACCAGAATTAGAACCTATGGAAAACTTTCAGAAGGCAGTCACTGAAATATTTGAAATTACAGCATTAGAAGTACTGCAGGCACAGCTTGTAAGGGAGAATCCAAAGAAAATGCCTCAGATCTGTTTGTAGATAAAGTCCATTTTAATCCCACATTTTCTCAACCACTCTCATTTCTAGATATCAGATGTTATCAGTTTCCCACAGCTAAGATTTTCAAAGCACATTAAAGATACAAGTGATTTTCAATAAATTTCAGGTAACAAAGCTCTTGAAAAATCTCTTCTGTGCCATTCAGCCTTCCAAGACAAGGACTGCTCCAATTGTGTATTTCTTCACAAAGGGTCTGGTTCAAGACTGGGAGGTTGCACATGTAGCTGCAAGAATAATGGCTGGTCCAAGTTCTCTGATGAGACTTAGCAGTCGGTGAAGTTTCCAGGCTTTGAGCTTCTTTCTGTGGCAATCAAAGAGAGGCAGCTTTGCAGACCTTAGTGTCATATTTCCCTGCTCCTTTCAAAAAACCATCTAGTTTTCAACACAGCTCTAATGATAACTTCACAAAATTCTGTGGTTTTGCTTTGTAGATCATTTAAGTATTTTTTCTCATGTTGCTCCACAGCTCTACTGTGTCAGCTCCAAATGAATCAAAGAAATCTCAGAGCAAAAGCTGCTTGAAACTGGTAATATTCTTCTGGATTCTCAGAGGAACCACCAATTCTGCCTGATGAGGTTCACTCGAAAGACTTCATTGACTTAAACAAATCTTTCAACATGCATGGCAAGAGTTTAAAGTTTCTAATGAACCATGAAACCAGGCAAGTTTCTAGGGCTTTTTGAGAATGCTTTCCTTAATTTTAGCTCCACATCACAATTCTGCCACAAATCTCACAATGCACAAGACCTATGGGAGCATTGTACAAGCTGCTGAGGAAAGCTGTGACAGCAAGATTAGAGCACCCAGCAGGCCCAGAGGACCAGAAGTTATACACCAGCTTGTAGACCAGAGCTCTAAGGGCCAGTCAAAGGGGAAGGTAAGGGTTGTCCAGAGCAACACAGATCTCCTGTAACGAATAGGGGCTAGTTTGGTTTTCTCTTTTTAAGTAGGGTTTCATTGTAAAATGCTTCATCAATACTGACAACAATGTACTTGGATCCAGGATACAACTTCTGGAAACAGAGGGACACTACTGCTAAGTATCCTCTGAAATGCTCCTGAAGCAGCTTGCAAGGTCACTGCTTTAAAAAAGATTAAAAGCTACAGAAAATACTTGATCTGTTGAAATCTGGGATCAGTCTTTTAGTCTGTCACAGTGTTCCACACAAGTTAGAGCACAGAGGAACTATCTCCCCATTTGCCAATGTTGGGGGTTGAATTTGGGGTTTGTTTTTTTTTTTTTGTTTGTGGAATTTTTCCCCATTGGGTTGCCAAGGGAACTAATTGCTGGGTGCTTATGGGTGCTTGTCCAAGGCAGGAAAGGAAGGGGTGGGGGGCAGTTGCGCGGGGACTCCTGGTTTCGGCCTGCTTCCTGCTGCTGCTGCTGCGGCTGCGGGGAGAATTCTCGGTTTGGCTCGCCTGGCTGCGGTCCTGAGAGAGTCTGCCATCATCGGC
>VZUI01052376.1:0-31180 GCA_013401135.1 Cettia cetti | reverse complement strand
CGGGGCGCCCCCGAGCCGCCTCCGCCCGGGCCGCGCGCGCCACCTGCCGGCCGCGCCGCCGCACTGCACCCGGCCGGGGGCGGGGAGGGGGGAACCCCAAAAATCACCCCCCGGCCCGCTCCGCTGCTCCCCGCTCCGGGGGGTTTGGGGGGGGTTTGTAAATAAAAGCTGGCGGGAGAAGCGTGTCCGGAGGGTGCTCGCCTTGGTTCGGTGGAGTTGAGGGGGAGGCGCTGCGGATGGTTGGGGGGAGGTTTTTGGGGTGCCCCCCACTCCGCCCCGGGGTGTCCGCGGTTGGAAAGGGGGTGCCGAGGAGCTGCTGGCGCGGTTTTGGGGTGGTTTCTCCGCGGTTGTTCCGCCGGGGAGGTCGAGGTGGATTCGCTTCTCTTGGAGCTCGCACCTTCGTTCTGGACTGGGGGGAAGAAAAAAAAACAAAACATCCTGGGGGGGAAAAATGGGGGGCAAAGGGAAAAAGAGGAAAAAGAGGAAAATCCGCCGCTGGAAGGGCTGGGCTGGCAGCGCTGCTCTCAGGCTGTTCCTGCTCCTGAGCCTTTCCACATCCTCCCTGAGCCTCGTGGGTTTTCCTTCCCGTTTGCTGCCCTGCCAGGAACGTTGGGGAGCAAAAGCGCCCTGAAATTGGGGGAACGCCGGGAAAGAGCTGAGCTTTTATCGGCATCGCTTTCCTCCTTTCTTCCTCTCTCCTTCTTCTCTTTCCTCTGTCTCTTTCCTTCTCTCTTTTGGCTTTTTTTTTTCCCCCTTCCATTTTTTTTCTCCTTCCTTCGGAGGCAGTTTCGGAATTTCATGTGCTCGCCTGCAACTCATTGGGAATTATGCGCCATATTGAAAGTGACATATAATTATAATAATTACGGGCAATGAAAAGCGTGGCAATAATAGTAAATGTCCTACAGCTGTGAAGCTTCTGCATGAATTGATTTTAAAAGTGACTGACATTAAAAGCGGCTCGTGGCGCGGGGGGGAGGCTCGAGGTGCTCCCTCCTCGCCTTTCCCCCAAAATCCGCCGCGTTTCCACTCCAAATCCCCCAGAAAATGTAAAAAAAAGACAAAAACTTCTCCTTTCATTCCGTTCCCCCCGAAAGGCAGGGAAAAGTTGGGCATTTGGCAGGAAATTCCTGAAAACCTTCCCCGTCCCATCCCCGGCCAAGCCAAGGAGCCGCTGGCGACGCTGGCAAAGAGAAAATCAAACTCTGCCCTTTCCAGGCAGCTTCATTTGGAATTTTTCCACTTTTATTTCCCCCTCTCTCCCAGTTTAAATGCACGCTCATATTCCTGCCGCTGAGAATTTGGTTTTTTTCCCGTGGTAAATTCTCTGGAAATCTGGAAATTTTTAAAAAAAATTTCTTTTTCTTTTCTTTTCTTTCTTTTTTTTTTTTTTTTCGCCACATTTCGCTTTGCTTTGGGGGCGCGGAGCGAGGCAGCAGATGTTGGAAAGATGCTGGGCAAATGTTTAGGTACCTTGGGTGGATAAATGAGAGCGCAGTTTTGCCCGTTTCCTTGATTTATTATGGAGATGGGATGGCGTTTCGTCATAACTCTTTGTACTGTAACAATAAAAAAAGAAAACCAAAAAAAAAAGGGAAAAAGAGAGAGAGAGAGCGGAGCTAAGGCAGAAATGTCAGCCGGGAAACGCTGCCGGTGGAAGCGCTCCCAGTTCGGGTTAGACCAAGCTAAAAAATGGGGAAAAATCAGATTTTTTTTTTTTTTTTTTTTTTTTTCCACTGAAACTTCCGTGGCTCGGAGTTGCAGCTCGGGAGAGTTGACACCCAGGGGGGAGCAAAAAAAAATTAAAAATCTCATTTTCAGCGCTCTGCTCCTCAAGAATCGCCCTGGGAAAAGGAAAAATCCTCAAACCCAGCGCTAATAATGACAGGGGAGGGGTGCGGGTGAGATCCAAGAGTTGGCTTTTATTAGAGAATTCCATGTTCATACCTAAGACAAACTCCAAAACACGACACGTACAAAAAAAATTAATAAAATAGAACTTTCTGTCGTTGTTGCTTCCTTTTTTTTTTAAGGTTTTTTTTTTTTTTTTTGCAGCCTTGTAGGTAGTACTTGTTCTTTCAGTAGATTTTTCCTCTTAAAATAATAATAAAAAAACTAAAAAGGAAAAAAAATAAAACAACACCAAAAAACCCACCCCAAAAACTAATCACAAAGAACCCAAGGGCTTGATTAATTCACCAAAGGAGAAATAATTCTCTTTTTTAAAAGAAGAGGGAAAATTAAAAAAAAAAACACCAACTTATGTCAACCGTGCATGAAACATTTTTACAAAATTAGGACAATAAACACCCCAAATGACAAATATTGCAGCACTTCCATTAAATACAAGAGTTAGCAGATTACTGACAGTGACACCAAGGGCAGAAACACGGCTAGGAGTCCTTTTTTTTTTTTTTTTTTTTTTTTCCCTTTTCTTTTCCTCTTTCCCTTTCTTTCCCTCCTTCTCTCTCTCACACCATCTCTTTCTTCACTTTTTAATTGTTATTATTATCATTATTCTCCCATTTCGTCCAGGGAGGGGAGGAGGGTGGAGAAGGGAGGGAAAGGGAGGTGTAGGAAGGGAAAAATAATTCAAAACGCGACTAGGAGCCTGATTTTAATTTTTTTTTTTTTTTTTTTGGTGCTTGTGCGGGTTCTTTTTTGTTTGTTTCATGTGGAGAGTGAGCTCGGGGCGCTGCTGCCCGAACTTTGCGGCTCTGGGGGGTTTGTCCCAGCAGCGTGCGGGGTTTTCCTCCCCGCCAGCCGACACCCCCTCATCCTCTCACGCTCCCTCCCTCCCTAAATTCAATTTTTTTTTTGTCGTTTTCTCGTCGCTTTTTTGCTCGTTTTAAATAACACCTTTAAACCCCCCCCACATTTTCTTTCCCCCCCTCTTTCTTTTTTTTTTTTTTTTTCCTCCCTGGCGCCTTCACTCCGCCGCCTTCTCCTCCTCCTCCTCGGCGCTGAGCTGCGCGGAGCTGAGCAGTTTGTTCTCTTTTTTCCACTTCATGCGGCGGTTCTGGAACCAGATCTTGATCTGGCGCTCGGTGAGGCAGAGCGAGTGCGCGATCTCGATCCTCCTGCGCCGGGTCAGGTAGCGGTTGAAGTGGAATTCCTTCTCCAGCTCCAGCGTCTGGTACCGCGTGTAGGTCTGGCGGCCGCGGCGCCCGCTGGGCCCGAAGGAGGAACCTGGAGGGCAGAAAAACCCCAAAATCACCCAAACATGGAAAGCGCCGGGAAATCAGGGGGGGAAAGCAGCGGGGGAAGGGGAGAGAAAGGGCGAGGCCGGGCTGGGGTTCGGGGAGAGCTGAGGGGAGCTCCGGGGGAGCCGGGGGCGCTCCGAGGGCGCCGAGCCGGGCTGGGGGGCACAGCCGGGGCTAAAGCCGGGGTTAAAGCCGGGCTGGGGGGTTAAAGCAAAGCCGGGCTGGGGGGGCACAGCCGGGGTTAAAGCCGGGGTTAAAGCCGGGGTTAAAGCCGGGCTGGGGGGTTAAAGCAAAGCCGGGCTGGGGGGCTAAAGCCGGCCGAGAGAGAGGGAGGGAGGGAGGCAGGGCCACCCCCGGCCCCGGCTCCAGCCCCGGCCCCGGCTCGTTCCGGGCTGAGGAATCGCAAGGTGCTCTCCGGGCCCCCCGCCCGCCCCCCCGGCAGCCGTAATAGATCGCGGCGTTTAAGCAATAATGAAGTGAATCGATCTGCCCCGAGCCCGCATTAAAGAGGACACAACACTCGATGTCCCCGCGCTAATGGACATCAATTTGGAACTTAAAAGGCATCAAATGCATCTAAACACCGGCAAGGAGAGCAGCGAGGCTTTTATTATTTTTCTTTCCCTCCCCTCACGTTTTGTTGTTTTTTTTTTTTCTTTCTTTTATTATTGTTATAATCCTGATGGAGGAAACAGCACTTGAAGAAGTCATATATCACAGAGGGTGGGGTGGGGAGGGAAGGA
This sequence comes from Cettia cetti, assembly GCA_013401135.1. Classification (NCBI taxonomy): domain Eukaryota; kingdom Metazoa; phylum Chordata; class Aves; order Passeriformes; family Sylviidae; genus Cettia; species Cettia cetti. The sequence goes on along the minus strand of VZUI01052376.1, from coordinate 27,234 downwards.
AAAGAAGGAAAACCCTCCCCGGGCAGACTTTTCATTAAGTGCCAGTGGCATTAAAAATGCAACCTTCTCCCTGCAAGCATTTAAACACTTTTTATATCATTTAACTCCGGCTCGGGGAGAGAGAGAGGCAGCTGCGTGGGGCCGCGTGTGTAAAGTCATCCAGATCTGATTTAGAAAAGATTTCTCCCTGCGCGTGTGGGGCAGAGACAGAGACAAATCGCTGTAGCTGAGTGACACGCAAACTGGAATGTGGCAAAAAAAAAGAGAGAGAAAAATTAAGGGGGGGTGTGAGAAAAACAGAAAAAAAAAAAAGGGAGGGAGGGGGGCAGAAACGCGGGTTTGGGGTTTAAAAGTTTCCAGTTTGGGCGCGGAGAGGGGAGAAAACCTGGGAGCGCCGGGAAGTTTTGGAGCGTGTTCGGAGCCTCTCGAGTCGCCCAAGTTTTTTCCCCGCTGGAAGTTTGGGCTCTGAAAGTGCGAACCTTCCTCCGGCCGCCCTGGCTCGCTCCCTCTCTCTCTCTCCCCGCGCTAACAAATAAGAAAGGGGGGGAGGAGATTGACGCATTTATTTCTGTAAAAGAGAAAACTCACTATTGCAAGAGTTCATCCGCTGCATCCAGGGGTAAACCGGCGCGGAACACTTTTGCTCCTCGCTGTCTCCGAAGGCGCTCCTGCCGTGCGCGCAGTCCGCCTTGCGCGCCTCGGGCCCGGGGGGCGCCTCCTCCAGGCTCGGGGGGGCGCAGGCCGGGTCCTTGTCCCTGAAAAAGCCGCCGGGCCCGTAGTCACAGGCCGGGCCGCGGCCGCCGAACGCTCCGCCGCTCTGCTGGTAGTAAGGAGAGGGGCTGAAGGCCTTGTCCTGCCCGCCCGAGGCTCCGAAGCTGCCGGGGTAGTGGCGCAGAGGGTCCGCGTAGCCCGAGGGGTACAGCGGGAGCTGGCCCAGGAAGGGCTCCTGCCCCCCCGCCAGGCTCACCGGGAAGGTCGAGTTGACAAAATAAGAACTCATCGGAAAGGAGACCCAGAGAGAGAGAGAAAGAGATCCCCCCCTTTTTTTCTTTTTCTTTTCTTTTTTTTTTTTTTTTTTTTGGTTCTGTTTTTAGTTTTGTTTTTTTGGCTGTTTGGGGTTTTTTGTTGTTGTTTTGTTGTTGTTGTTGTTGTTGTTGTTGTTGTTGCCGCTCCTTTTTGCCCCGGCTTTATGATTTGTTGTGTTTTATAGTCCGAGTGCTTTAGCTATTAGTGGAATATCGGAGATTGGGTTTTAGCTGAAGGGAGATGGCGTGGTGCCAGCGAGGGACACAAGGAAATACAACCATCTGATCACGGGCTGACCAATCGCAGGCGCCTGAGGTTGCAAAATAGCACCCATGAGGAGCCGGGATTGCACCAGGGACCCCCAAGAACAAACCGGCCGCCCCCCTTTTCCCTCCCTTTTAAACAACAGAAAGGCACCCCCTTAACCAAATAGATGAGATCTGCCCCGAGAAACCTTCTCGCGGCGCGCGGCGAGCTTCATAAATAAATAAACGTGTGCTTCCCCCTCCTCCTCCTCCTCCCCCTCCCTCCCCCGGAGCTCGGCGCGGGGCTGCTTCCCCCTCCTCCTCCTCCTCCTCCTCCTCCTCCTCCTCCTCCTCCTCCTCCTCCCCCTCCCTCCCCCGGAGCTCGGCGCGGGGCTGCGAGCGCCCAAATCTCGATGTTTGCCCCCAGAAAAGGCGCGCGGACCCCCGCTGGAGCCGCCGGAGCGGGGGAAGGAAAAGAGGGGGGAAAAGCCCCCCCAAAAAAGTTAATTCCTGGCCTTGGGCAAACTTTAACCCCTCGCGCTTGGCCCCGAGGTGTCCGAGCGCCGCGCCCGGAGCTCGCGGGACCGGGACGGGAAAGGGGGAAAGGTGAAATTAAAAGTTTTTGCCAGAAGTTCGCGCAAGGAGGGGACCCCGCGGCCGGCTGGGGTCTGCTCCCTCAGGAGAATCCGCTTTTGACAACTTCGCCCGCTCCGCGCTTCGCCTAATTACCGTTAATTAGCGCTCCCCGCTCGGCACAGCCCGAGCCCGACCTTCGCTCTGCCTCCACCGCATCTTTCCACTCCTGCCCGCTGCCGCAAAAGCTCCGCGATCAGGGAGATAAATGGGAGGGGAAAAAAAAAAAGGAAATATTTCCGTTCTGCTTTGGCTAAAGCCCGCTCTCCGCCGGTGGCCGGCCCCGCATTGTGCCCTCTTGCGTTTTTTTGTTAATACCGGACCCACGCCCGACCTTTTATGGCCAAGAGGGAGCCGTGGCTGGGGGGAAGAGCGGAGTTTATCGATCCTCGCCCAGCCCGGCCCGGGGGGGTTGCGGAGAGCGGGGCCGGCGCTGCCACGGCGCCTGGAGGTGCGCAGGGTCCGCGTCCCCACCGCAAAACATCGATTTTTGCCAATTTAAAGCCCGGCAAAAGGGTGACACCGAAAGTCTCCCTCACCCTGAAAGCTCCGCTTTGCTCTGGATTTTTTTTTCCTTTTTTTCCACATTTTTTTTGCTTTTTTTTTTTTTTTTGCCTCGCCCTGATTTCCTCGCTTGGCTCTACCTGCGCATCCCCCCCGAGCTGCTCGCTGGCTCAAGGTGGGGTTGGAGCTTCTCTCGCCCCTTTTATTTTATTTTGTTTTATTTAGCCTTTTCAAGGGGGAAAATCAAAGCCACAGCAGCAGAAAGGCACGAAAAAAAAAAAAAAAAAGAAAAAGAAAAAAAATAAAAGGAAAAGAAACTGCACCTAAATGAAGCCCAGCGCCACCCCCCCGATCAGCAGCGTTTTATCACGGGGTCGCTTCCTGTCCGAATTTGTAACCATCTGTCTGTCGGGGGCTGAAATCCCTGGAAATCTGTGAATTGTGGGCGCCACAAATCCAGAATTACACATCCTGCGCGGCGGCCGCGGAGCTGCCAGCGCCTCGAGTGCCTCCGAAAAGCGGGATCTGATTAGCAGCTAATTTATTTTAAACATCGTGTTTACAGCAGCCGGGCCAAGGCCGCTCCGTGCCAGGGCTGCGAGGAACATCTCGCGGCGCAATCCGCAGAATTCCAGGAAATAACAGGCGGAGGAAGCGCTCCTGCAGCCGCCCCGGCCCCGCGCGAATCTCCCGGGGTTCTCCTCGCGGGGTTCCCCCCTTTGTGCGCCCGGCGGAGCCGAACTCGCCAGGAAAAACAAAAAATTAAAATTGGGAAAACTAAAAAAAAAAAATTAAAAAAAATAGAGAGGGAATGATGAGTTGAGAAGAAGAGAAGGGGGAAAATGGGGGAAAAGGGGAAAAGCTGGGCGGAGAGGCTGAGGAGCTCCGCAGGGTTCAGACTGAGGAGCTGCCGGGTTTTGTGGCTCGGCGATTTTATCAGCAGCGAGCAGCCCCGCACGCGAATTTGTTTGGGGGCAGAGAAATGGGGATGTCCTGAAAGTCAGCCCCTGAGGAGCGACACAATCTGCCGGGAAGAAAATAAATGAAAATTAAAAATAAAAATAATGTTGGCCCTCGTGTTTTTCCGCCGCTCCTGGAGATCGCTCTGCAAATAAATCCCTGGGAATAGTTTGGGAAAGCACAAAAAAAAAAAAAAAAAAAAAAAAGAAAAAAAAAAAAAAGGAAAAAAAAGGGGGAAAAAAATCTCAGAGGCGCTGCTCGTTGTAATAATTTGTGGTTGGAACGGGATCCTTGCAGAGTTTGGGCGATCCGGCTTTTAAAAGAAAATTAAAAACGCGCTAATTGGAGCTGGCCGCTCGCTCATTGCGCGGCGCTGACATCTCTGGAAATAAAATGTTCAGAAATTATTCCTCTCCCGAGCTCCACGCTGCCGACGGTCTCTAGGGCAGGAAAAGAGCCAAACTTGATTCCCAGGGCGGAAAAAGCCCCGAACCCCCCGAACCCCCCGAGCCTGTCCCGGGTCAGGCCCGCGCAGTAACGGATTGGCGGCCGATGGAGCATTTACAGCCGGGCCTGGCTCGGGGGTGCCGGGCCTGGCTCGGGGGTGCCGGGCCTGGCTCGGGGGTGCCGGGCCTGGCTCGGGGGTGCCGGGCCTCGCTCGGGGGTGCCGGGCCTCGCTCGGGGGGGAATTGGGGAATTTTTGAACCCCCCAGGAAAGCTGGGGCGCTCCGCAAAGGAATTGATGGGAACTCAGCGGGCTGCAGCTGGGCCGGGCTTTAGGGGGGCTCGTCTCTGATCACACTGCGGCCTCGTCTCCCCCAAAAACAGAATCGCCCCCAAATCCCCGGGCAGAGCAGGGCCGGGGGGCGGCAGAAGGTGCAGCAGGGATCGAGCTGCGCTGGCAGACATCGCTCCGGCGCCGGGCAGGAATAAAGATAAAGAGAAGTATTTAGGGGATGGAGAAGTTCTCTGCTCTAGGCTTGGTTTTCTTTTTTGGTTTTCTGGGGTTTTTTTCTTGTTTTTTTCTTGTTTTTTTTTTTTTTTTTTTCGCTTCCTGGCCCGCAGCCCCAGCAGAGCAGGAGGGATGAGGGGGATTAAAACAACACCCAAATATTTCGGCCGGCCAGCAGAACAGAGCGCGGCTTGTGCGAGAGCTGGAGGCGCTCAGGGCTCGCTGGCGGGGCTGGAAACTTCAGCGCACTTGGTTCCAATAAAAAAAAAAAAAAGAAACTTCTTATTTTTCTTTTTTTTTCCTTTTTATTTTTTCACGGGGAGCTGGAATTCCCGACCCTTCTGAAGTGAGAACGCAGCGGGGTTTCCCCAGCCAGGGAATTATTGCGGCCATAAAGTCAAGCCCAGAGCGGGGAAGAGTTGAACAAATCCCTTGTTCTTGGAACCGGGACAGAGAAAACCCTTGGCAGGCGCAGAGCCCGCAGCGCTCCTGCACACCCAAAATCACCCCAAAACCGACCCGAGCTCGGGCTCGGGGCGCTTAAAACAACGAGCCCCGAAGGTGTTAAAAAAAAAAATTAAAAAAATTATAAATTCCGTCTCTGCCGGCGCAAAACCGCCTGAAACTTAATTTCCAGCAATTTGAGTTTAATTTACCTGACTTCCCGTGCAGTGCATAATAACCTCGTTAATGGCAGCTTTGAAAAGGAGCAATAATAATCCACCATTGTTCCGTTAAGGAGCGCGGCTAATTATTAACAAGAAAATAATAAAATAAAAAGAAAAAAAGGGGGGGAAGGAGGGGGGAGCAGAGGGAGAAGGGGACTTTGAGGGAACCCAAAAACGCCCAGAGCCGAAAATTTCCGCGGAAACAACTCCAGGGGAGGGGGGGCGAGCTGGTGGGGGCAGAGCGGGGAGGGGGAGGCGGGACGGGTCCGGTGCCAGCGGAATTTCAGCGCGGAGCGCCTCAGCCGGGCCCGGGCTGCTCAAAAGAAACTTTCCCCCCTCTCTCTCCTTTTTCTTTATTTTTTTTTAATTTTTTTTTTCCATTTTCCCCCCCGCCCCCGAGTCTGGGAGCGCGGCGCTTTCCTGGGGGGAGCAAACGCGAGCCCAGCCCCTGGGGAAGATCGCGGGGCCGGGGAGTTGCCAGGAAACTGCGAGGCAGGAGCAGAAAACGAGAGGGGAGGGAAGGAGCGGGAGGGGACCCTTTAAACCCGGGGCGCGCATTGTCCCCGCAGCGGCTCAAGGGTGACCCCGGCTCTGCCGCCGCCCGCAGCAACCGCCCCGGACCCCGGGACCCCCCCCGGACCCCCCCCGGACCCCCCCGGATCCCCCCGGATCCCCCCGGCCCCGGCCCGCAGCGGCCACAGCCAGGCAGAGAGGGATCAGAGCTGCCCTGCCTTTCATTTTCGCTCATTTTGTTCCGTTTCGGTCCCTTTTTGTTCCGTTTTATTCCATTTTATTTCCATTTTATTCCGTTTTATTCCATTTTATTTCCATTTTATTCCATTTTATTCCGTTTTATTTCCATTTTATTTCGTTTCCTCCCCTTTCATTCCGTTTCATTCCGGTTTACTCCATTTCATTTCATCTCATTTTAGGGATTTTTCCTCTTTTTTCCCCTTTTTCCCCATTTTTAACCACGAGCTGCCGAAGCCCCCCCGGGCCCCTCGGGTTTGCTCCCCCCGGGCTCCCCGGACCCGGCGGGCTCAGCTTCTTTGGGGGGAGAAAATCCCAGCCCCGACCCCCCAAACCCCCAATTCCCTCTGGGGCGGGCCCGGGGGGGCCGCAGGTGCAGCCGCAGGTGAGAGCAGCGCTGCCCGGGGGAGAGGCCAGGCCAGGCACGGGGACCCCCGGGAGGGCTGGGGGGCTTTGGGGACCCCCGGGACCCCCCTGGGGAGGGCTTGGGGGTCTGGGGAGCCCCTGAGACCCCCCCGAGCCCCTCCGGGACCCCCCAGAACCCCCCAGGACCCCCCCAGGACCCCCCAGGACCCCCCAGGACGCCCCCGGGCCCCCCCGGACGCCCCCGGGCCCCCCCGGACGCCCCCGGGCCCGGAGCGGCGCGGCCGCTGTCGGCAGATGGCAGCAGAGGCGCGGAATGGGCGAGCGCCGGCCCGGGGGAGGCAGAAATTTCACTTTTTATGGGTTTTATCCTTTTTTTTTTTTTTTTTTTTTTTTCCCGCAATATTCAAGCGGGGTGAGCAGAGAAGAGATTTGGGACCCCCCCAGTCCCCCCAGCTTGAGCTCCCGAGCGGCGGGGAAAGGGTTAAAAAATACCCCCAAACCTTCCACAAGTGGTTGGTGCAGGGGTCGGGATCAAAGCGAGGATTCCGCATGAAATTATTCCTCTCTATTCCTCTCTATTCCTCTCTATTCCTTTCTATTTTTTTTTCCTTTTTTTTTTCCACCTCCCCATACGAATAAAGAAAAATAAAAACCACCGGGAAAAGGTCGGGGGGAAAGGGAGAACAGGAGGCTGAAGCCGCAAAATTTAATTTTTTTTTTTTCCTAACCTCTCTCGGTGATTGATGAAAAATGTAACAGGTTCGGGGACGAAATCGCTTTTCAAAAATCCCTTTCTGTTCATTACCCGCTGCCCCTCGCAGCCGATATTCCGCGTTCGGGTGAGATAAATCCTCCCGTCATAAAATGCTTTATGCTGAAATAATGAATTTAATGAATTTCCTCCCGGCCCCGCTCGCTCTTTCATTTTTAAATTGTCTCGGCCAGCGATGGCCTCGGAACGGGGGCGATCAACGCCAAGATTTCAAAATACACCTTTGAATATCCAGGGGAATAATAATAATATCAGATATTGATATCAAACACGCGCGAGTCCCCGCGACAGCAGCTCCGGACAAACATTTCCCGTCAAGAAAAGCGAATTTCGGGGCACGGGGGGTGGAAGGAGAGAGGGATTCGGGCAGAAGCCGGCGTGGAAAAAGCCCCGGTAGCGCCGCGAACGCAATTAAAATCCGAGCGCTTTTATTGCTTCCCAACGTCAGCTTCATTTGGGAGTTGAGGAGAGAGAAAAAAAATAAATTACAAATGAGAGCGCTGCGCTCTGGGTTGGCTTCATTCTTAATTTTTTTTCTCTCCTCCTCTTTTTTTTTTTTTTTTTTTTTTTTTTTTTTTTTTTTTTTAACGCTGATTTTTTTCTAGATTTCCACGAGCTGCCCTCCCCGAGGAAACCCCGCGCACCCCCCAACCCTGGAGAGCAACGCCAAGGAAAACCCGAGCCCGAAACAAAACCCAGGCACGGAAACTCGGCCGAAGGCGCCGGGGAGGAGGAAACCGCGCGGGGAGGCAAAAAAGAGAAAAAACCCAAAACAGCCGGGGGAGATGAAGGGCCGGGGCCAGGGAGGCTCCCCGCGATGCTGCTGCTGCTCCAGGTGACCCCGCCGCGCCTCCTCCTCCTCCTGACTGTTCTTCATTCATTTTTTCTCTTTTCTGTCCCTTTTCTGCATTTTCACCCTTTCTGCCTCACCTCTTTCTTCCCTCCTGGTTTTCTGGTTTTTTTTTGTTTTTTTTTTTTCTTGTATTGTCCTTTCCTCCTCTCGGTTTCTTTTTTTTTCTTTCCCTTTTTTCCACCTTCATTTCTCTCTTTTTCTCGCCTCTAAGCTCCGCTTATTTATTTTTTTTTTTTAATTATTAACATCATTACCGTTATTTTCGGGTGAAATTGTCGCTTCGAAAGAACTCCAAAACCTCCAATTCCTCCCTCCCTCATCACCCCACCCTTTTTTCCATCCTCCCGCCACCACCTCCATCCCCGGGCACGAGGAGATGAAACAGGAAAAAATCTTTTTAAAAATCAGCTCGACAAAGACAATTTTTCATTGCTAAAGGGAAAAACAACCCCCACAAATGATATCGACAGATCTCGTTCTACAGACAATAATAAATGGAAATATTCTTCCCTTACCTTTGGCGTCCATCTCTGGGGCTGGCGGGGATTTTGGGGCGGCGCTGATAAGCTCGCGCTTATCTCGGGGCTGCCGGCTCCGGTCCCGGCCCGGGGGCCGCCGCTCGCCCCGGGGGCTCCGGGGGGCTCCTCGCCCTCTCCTGCCCCTTCCCCCCCGGCCGGAGCCGCTCCCGGAGCTGCCTTTCCATTTTTACTGAAATCCCCCCAAAATGGGTGAAGCGGCGAGGGGGGGCAGTGGGGATTTAAAGAAAAAAAAAAAATTAAAAAAAAATTAAAAATACCAAAAAAAAAAAATTACCAAAAATTATGATAATAATTCTTAAAAAATTTTAAAATGATTTGAGCGTGCTGCCGGGCGCGCGGGGGCGGAGGGGGGCACCCAAGGGTGCGGGTGGGGGCGCGTTCCGCCGGGCCCCCCCTCCCCTCTGCCCCCCGTTCCGGCCCTGCCGAGCCCAAGGCTGGAAAGTAAAAAAATGTCAAAAAGCGAGGGCGAGAGCCCAGTGGAGGACACTGATCCGACCCAAGGTGCAGCGGACAGAAGAATGGTGCAATATAACCACATGGGAAATAATAAAAAGTTCATGTTCACGGTTAGCAGTCCACATGACCGGCCCTGGCCAATCCCAGAACCCAGCCACTCATAAAGTTCTATCACAAAGTTGTAAATTTTCATAAAACAACAAGGAATTTATTGCATTTCTTCATGACCGGTTTAACAGCAGTCTTTTTCTTAGCCGCCATCTTTTTTTTTTTTTTTTAATTTTATTTTATTTTATTTAGAACCCCCCCCCCAAAAAAAATAATTTAAAAAAATTAAAAAAGAAGGTCGGGGATTTTTAATTATTTTTTTTTCAGTTCCCCTCTTCAATCCCACCTTTGGTTTGGATTTTAAAAAATTGGAATAACGCCTCATATTCCGGAACAATAACCCCCCCAGAATAACGAGCTGGGGTTGGGTTTCGAGGGGGAAAAGCCCAGTGAAACAGCGGGGCTGGCGATCCGGGGCTCCTTCCCCTTTTTTATTATTTTTCGGTCACAATTGGCACCTTTTAGGCTGAAAGGGGCGATCAGGAGCTTTGGGGGGGGTGAAATAAAGGTAAAAAAAAATAAAAACCGTGGCCGGAGCTGCCGATGAACCCCCCGGGACCCCGCCCTGCCCCCCGGGGGGGATTTTGGGGTGCCCTGGGCTGGGGAAATTCCGATTTTTGCCTTTTTTTCCCTGGAATTCTGCTGAAGGCCGGGCAGGGGGGAGCGGTGCGGGGGAGCCGCTGCGCCCCGGGAGCGCCGGAGGGGAGGGAAAATTCTGGAATCGCTTCTATTTTTTATTTATTTCCCCCCCCCCGACCCCGCCCCAGCCTCGCTCCGCTCCCAGCGCTGCAGCCCGGGGGGAAAAATGGAATTTTCCCCCTGGATTCTGCCTGTAAATGGAATTTTGGGGTGCAGGAGCCGCCCCGGCTGGGCCCTGAAACAGCGAAATTTGGAATTTCGGCCGCGGGTCGGATTTGGGGGGGAAAAATCATTTTAGAAAAGCTGCCCGAGGATGAGGATGAGGATGAGGATGAGGATGAGGATGAGGATGAGGATGAGGATGAGGATGAGGATGAGGATGAGGATGCGCCGGGCACGGAATCCTCTGAGGGCGGAGGGAGGGGGAAGGAGCGAGGCTCGGGGGAGGAGGAGGGTGCGGGGCTGCCGCGGCAGGGTCCCCCCACAGCTCCCCGAGCTGGGATTTTGGGGTATTTTTGGGATTATTTAAATTATTTTTTAATTTTCCTGCTATTATTTTAATTTTTGCTATTATTTTTAATGTTTCTTTTTAATTTTACCTTTATTTTACGTTTCTTTTCTTTTTATTCCTATGTTTATTTTATGATTCTTTTTATTTCGACATTTTATCTCTAATTTTTATTTTATCCTATCTACTATTATTATTTAAATTTTTATTATCAATTTTATTTTCAATTTTTTTTTTTTCGCTCTTCATCTCGCCCACCTCAAACCCCGCGCAGCCTCCGCGCCTTTTACTCGGAGCACAAGTAAATAAATAAATCAAGAATCGCGGCGGGGAGGGGCAGGCGCAGCGCTGAATTTTCCTCGCCTTTTGTTTCACCTTCTTCATTTTTTTTTTCTTAATTTTTTTTTTTCCTTCCTCCTTCCCCGCGTTTAATTGCTTTAATTTATTTTATGCGCGCTTTGATGCTCGGCGTTATTTGGTGCTAATGAAAGAGACCCAGTCCGCAGTGAAGTCATTGAAGGGAGGAGGGAGAAGCTGGAAAAGAAAATAATAAATAAATGAAATGGCCCCGGCTCGCTGCAAATGAGGAGGAATTAAAGCCAGGAGATTTCAAGATGATTTTGGGGCGGTTTTGGGTTTCTTTGAATTCCTCTTTTTGGTTTTTTTCTCGCTTTTTTCCCCCCTTTTCCCCCTCAGAAATAAGCACAGAGGGGAGAGAGCCCAGCCCGCACTCCCAGAGCCCCCAAAATTCAATTTTTTTCTCAGAAATTCACCAAATCTACTGAAAACTCCCCGATACCTTGCGTGGATTGGCCGTCCCAAAGAAAAGGAAAGAAACTGAGGGGATAAATCGGGGTTTAAAGGAAATTTCATCGCCTTTCTCACAAAGAAATGTTGGTTTTTAATAACCCCGAAGAGGAAGGCACAAAACGCGCTGTAGGTTATGGGAGATCTCCTTTTTATTTATAGAATAATCACAGACGAAGGGAAATAATAATAATAATAATAATTAATAATAACAACAACCAAAAAAAGCAACGCGCCGCCATTAAATAATTTGCTACTTCGATATACAACATTTGACGTCGCACAATATTAATTCTTCTTTTTCTCCTTTTTTTTTTATTTTTTTTTTTCCTTTTTTTTCCCTCCCCCTTAGAGGCTCCAACAACGAAGGTAAAAATATCCACAGACAAAGGCGAGAAAGAACCACAGAGGTTACAGGGAGGAAGAGGAATAATAATTCATATTCTGTACAGGACTCTACGCGCTAAATGTGATTTGCATTCAGGCTTTCGGGTCACATTTTCTAAATTAAAGGTGCTAAACACGACCACGTTACTTTAAATCCCACCCCCCCCCCAAAAAATTAAAAAAATTAAGAATACACAGCGCAGTACAAAGGGAGTTCTACAAACGACTGGTGCTAGAGGGACGCAGAAAATAGGAATTGTGTCCCTGCTGACTCTAAAGCCACATCGGACAGGTAGAGATCCTAGCGTACAAAAAGAGGAAAGGAAAACCGAACCAACCAACAACAACAACGAAAGCAGCGCTTTGAGTGTAGGTAGTATTCTCTTCTCAGCGTCGCGGGGCACAGCGCATCGCTCCTGGGCTCTCATTCTTTATGCGCTCAGCATTTCTTTTTATAGAGAGTCTTTCCTTTTTTTTTTCCTTTTTAACGCCTTTTTTTTTTTTTTTTAATGTTTCCCCTCTTTTTTATTCTCTTTCCTCCTCTCCTTTCCTTCCTCCACCTCCGCCCCGCTTTCACTCCTCCTCATCCTCCTCGGCGTCGGGTTTTTCCTGGCCGCTGGAGCCGGGGCAGGCGCTTTTATTTTCCTTTTTCCACTTCATGCGGCGGTTCTGGAACCAGATCTTGATCTGGCGCTCGCTGAGGCAGAGCGAGTGCGCGATCTCGATCCTCCTGCGCCGGGTCAGGTAGCGGTTGTAGTGGAACTCCTTCTCCAGCTCCAGCGTCTGGTACCGCGTGTAGGTCTGGCGGCCGCGCTTTCTGTCCGCTCCTGCCAAAAAACCGCAGATTTTGGGTCAGCCCAAGAGGTCCCTGAGGGTTTTTTGGGGGTTAATTTGGGGTTTTTACGCTGCCCAAGAGCTGCTCCTCTGCAGGTAAAATCCTGCACGGCCTGGGCCGAAATTTCCTTTATTTTGGGGGATTTTCCTTCCTCTCGAGGCTTTCCCCGCCTCGCCCCCCGAACCACCCCAGGCTGAATTTCCCTTCGCCTCGCTGCTTTCTTATTTTTGATTTTTTTTGTTTGGGGTTTTTTTTGGCGCTCCAGCCGAGCCTCAGAGCGAACAACAAAGTTCAGAAAGTTTCCTGCCCTCCCTGGCTCGCAGTTCCGGCCTCGATTTTCATCCAGAAATCAGAAATTTGGGATCTTTTGGGGGGAAATGAGCGCGGAGAGAGGCGCATCTGCTGCCCCCACAAAGCCAAGTGTTTGTCCCCTCCCGGAGCTGCCACCGGGACGGGAGCTCTGCGATGCTTTTACCCATTCCAGGGGGGTTGGGGGCACTTCGGGGAGGTTTTGGGGCTCGCAGGGGGCTCCTGAGCCCCTCCAGGTTGTTCTTTTTTGGGGGGTGAAGATGGGAAGAGCTTCACCTGCCCCCCGGCTCGCCTCCACCCTCCAGGGGGGTTGGAAAGGGCCCAGCTCCGGATTTTCCCCCTCCACCCGACATTTCCTGCATTCCTGATTGGGAATTATTGTGATTATTCTCATTATTCTGCGCTCTGGCGCTGTGTGAGCGCGGGGGCCGCGCCCGGTGTAAATTCTGCGCGAATCTGGGGAGGGGCAGCACCCTCGGCCTCTCCTCCGCACATTCCACCTTCCTCCCTCCTCAGCCCTGTTTTTACCCCCTAACTCAACCCTTTTTACTTTTCCCCCCGCTTTTTTAAGAATAAAAGAATAATAAAAGTCATTTAAAGGAAGGAAAAAAAAAAAAAAAAAAAAAAGGCGAAGCAGGCCGGGCCTAAGCTGTAAAGTTCCGAGTGTGCAGCCGTGGAATGCGGGCTGTAAAATCCGCCAGGGGAGAGCCATAAACGCCGGGACGGGGATGACAGCTCCATCCCTGCCCGCCGGTGGAATTCCTGCGCCGGGATCCGCCCTGGCCCGGGCCCCGGCTCCAAACCCCGGCTGCCAGCCCCAGCGGGAGCCCCAAGCGGAGATTTTCTGGTGTTAGGCTCAGCTGGCCCCACAACATCCACATTTGGGGGGTTGTTTGGGGGTTTTTTCGGTTTTTTCTCCTTTTTTTTAGGTTTTCTCAGCCTCTGCAGCCGCAGCGGCTGCAAGGGGAGCGAGCGTGGGGGGCTCCCTAAATCTGAAGGGGATAAGGGCAGAGCTGAAGCGTTTACGAGCAGAAAGATTCGGGCTTTGATAAATCAGCGTGAAAGGCGATGAGTTATGGGGCAGGTAACGGAGAGGCGGCGGCGGCTCCGGGGAGACCCTGCCTGCGGGGGAGCTGCGCCGAGGCCGCCCCGCTGCCCCCCGGCCCCGCCCGGCACGGCCCGGCCCGGCCCGGCTGCTCCCGGGGCCCGAGACCGGACTGGGAACCGGAACGGGAACGGGAACGGGAACGGGAACGGGAACGGGAACGGGAAAGGGAAAGGGAACCGGACTGGGAACGGGACTGGGAAAGGGAACGGGACTGGGAACCGGACTGGGAAAGGGAACGGGAACGGGGACGAGAATGGGACTGGACTGGGAATGGAACCGGACTGGGAATGGGACTGGGAAAGGGAACGGGACTGGGAATGGGGCCCGGGGGATGCTCCGGGGTTGGGGCAGGGGTTGGGGCCCGGGAGATGCTCCGGGGTTGGGGCAGGGGTTGGGGCCCGGGGGATGCTCCGGGGTTGGGATCTGGCGGCCGGAGAGGAGCTCACGCCTTGTTCCCGCAGCAGCGCCTGCCTCCCCCTCCCTGCGGCACCCACGGGACCAGGAGCGCCACGAGTGACCGGGGACACCCTGAACAGCCCCACGAGTGACCGGGGACACCCTGAACAGCCCCACGAGAGACCACAGGCACTGAACAGCCCCAGGAGTGACCACGGGGCCCCAGGAGTAACCAGGGACACTGAACAGCCCACGAGTGACCACGGAGCCCCACGAGTGACCGGGGACCCTCTGGTCAGCCCCACGAGTGACCGGGGACACGGAACCGGCGGCCCCGGGCGGGGGGGAGTGCCCGGCCCGGCCCCGGAGCGCTCCGGAGGGAGCGGGGCCGCCGCGGGGATATTTATTAATCGTTAATTGACGTTAATGCCCCGGGGCGGAGCGCGTGGGGCACTGGAGGCCGCCCCGGGGTTGGGGACATGTGCGGGGCCAGCGTGACCCCGGAGCGGGGCCGCCCCCGGAGCCCCCCCGGCTGCTGCGGGGAGCCCCGAAAGTGCTTTTGGGGAGGGTTTGGGCACAGAGGGAGCCCTCACCTCCTTCCCTCCATCCCTCCCCGCATCCAAACCTCCATCCATCCCTGCATCCATCCCTGCATCCATCCCTGCATCCATGCCTCCCTCTGTCCCATCCCTCCCTGCCTCCCCGGCCGGCGCTGGCACCGCCTGGGCTCCGGGGTTTTTGCATTTTTCCGGGAGCAGGGAGCGCCTCGCTGCCGCTCCTGCCCGGGCAGCGCTCGGACACCGCGGGGGCTCCCGAACGAGGCTTCAGAGCCAACGAACCGAGCCCTCCGAGCCCTCCCGTCAGGAGTTTCCCCCTCCCGAGCCGGTCTCAGCCCGCAGCCCGTGAATGCGGGGGGAGAGGGGGCTGGCCGCGGTGGCTGCGGCCCCGTCCGCCCCCTCCGAGACAAGCGGAGAAGCAGAGACAGCCCCGATAAATATTTAAAGCTAAAAGGATGATTTTATGGCCGGTTTTATGGGGGGGAGGGCTGCAGGGGGGGGCCGGGGGTGCCGCTCTTCCTCCCCCTCCTCCCTCTCTTTCGAGGCCGCGTTCGCGGTGAAACGTCACGAAAGGAGTTGGGGACAATCCCCCCCCCCTCCTCATCCTCCTCCTCCGCCACCCCCCGCGCACGCCAGCGAATAATTCACACTCCGCCACCCCCAGAGCCCCTTCCTCCTCCTCCTCCTCCTCCCGCGAGCCCCTCTCCTACCTGTGCTCCTCATCCAGGGGTAGATTCGGAAGTTGCCGTCGCCGTGCGGATCCGCCTCCCCGAGCTCGGCCTTGCCCGCCTTGGCCGCGTCCCCCGCGCACATCGCGGCCAGGTTCTGCTCCAGGGGCGCGCAGTGCATGTTGAAGGAGCCGCCCTCCAGCCCGTAGCCCGAGGGGTACACGCCGGGGGGCTGGGGGGGCACGGGGGCGCCCCCGGGGTACAGCCCGGCCACGGCAGCCCCGAAGGGGGGCGCGGAGCCGGCCGCATACCCCGCTCGCTGCGCGCCGGAGGCGAAGGCGCAAGAAGTTTGCTCGGGAAAGACTCCGGACGGGAAAACCGAACTTGCGGCTTGATATTTAGAAAATAAAGCGTTCGCATAATACAATGAACTCATAATTTGGCCGGGTGATTTGTAGGTCGGGACGTTTTAGTGTCGGTTTTACGAGGTACCGTGATATATTACGGAATTAGAGTCCAGATTTACACCAAAAAGGAGCTTTTTCCTCCCGGCCCCGGTGACGCGCGGGCACGTGGCCGCCGCCGCTCCAATCGCCGCCCGCCCCCTCCTCGGGGGCACGGGACTGTGCGGCTGGGTTTATAAAATATGATAAATAATTGATGCCGTATAAAAAAGCCTGCACGAGCCCTGCTGGAAGGGGTGAAATTTGTGCTGGAGTCGATAAGCAACCTGCAATCGGCGTTTTTTTGGGGGGGTTTTTTGGGGTTTGTTTTTTTCAGCTCACGGCGAGGGAGAAAGGGGGGAGAGGGGAGGGAAGAAAAAAAAATTAAAAAGAAGAAAGAAATAAAAGAAAGGGGAGGGGGTGAGGAGCGCTGCTGATAAACCAGCGAGGCTCTCTCGGTCTCTCTCTGCTGGAGGAAAGGGAAGGGAGCTCCATTTATCCCTTTATTGATCCCCTCTAAATTTCCCTCCTTTGCACCATTTCCTCGGCTCCGAGCTACTTTTTTTTTTTTTTTTTCCCAGCAGAGTGTCCATAATTCCCTCCCCTCCCCCCTTGACCCTCGCCCCCTCCTCAACCCCCCCCCCAAAAAAAAAGACAAATGTCTCATTGATACCTAATAGTTTCAGACATCTTTTTTTTTTTTTTTTACCCCTCCCCAAAATGCCGTTCAGCTCTAAATATCCAATTTATTCCAGCGCCACGGGCTTTGAGCCGCGTATCGAGCTGGCATTCGCTTTTCTTGTCGGGGAAATAAAGAGCGCCCGCATCCCTTGTTTGGCGTGTCAGCGCTTCTGGGGCTCAATCACAGCCAGGAGCCGGAGCCGAGCAGCTGCCGGCTGCGTTCTGCGGAGCGGGGGGCGCAGAGAGCGCCCGAGCCGCGACCTGCCGCCAGCATTTCCCCCTCTGCCTTTTGCATTTTGCATTTTCCTCTCTGCCTTTCGCCTTTTCCATTTTCCCCTCTGCCTTTTCCCTTTTCCCTTCTGCCTTTTCCCTTTTCCCTTCTGCCTTTTGCCTTTTCCATTTTCCCCTCTGCCGTTCGCCTTTTGCATTTTCCCTTTCGCCTTTTGCCTTTTCCCTTTTGCCTTTTTATTCCCTTTTTCCTTTTTTTTTTCCTGAGGTGGCGGCCGCGGGTTGGGTGGGATGGGGAGGGGGTGCAGAGAGAGAAGGAATAAAAAAATAATCCAAGAAGAGTCGGTGAGGCAGGAACAGCAGACAATGGTGCGGGCCGGGGCCGCTGTCTCCTTCCCCAAGGTTACCAGCCCCGGCGGGGCAGCAGCAGCTCAGCCGCGCTCCTCCAAACGCCATCTCCAGCGCCGAGCTGCGGGAGCCGAGAAAAACACCCCAAAACCCCCAAAAACCCCCAAAATCCAAGAGAACGTTACCTTCAGCAAGGATCCCCGCCCGGCTGCCGGGGGTGCCAGAGGGAACCGGGGCAGGAACGGGAGAGGAACCGGGACAGGAACGGGACAGGAACGGGACAGGAACGGGAGAGGAACCGGGACAGGAACGGGAGAGGAACCGGGACAGGAACGGGAGAGGAACCGGAGAGGAACCGGGACAGGAACGGGACAGGAACGGGACAGGAACGGGACAGGAACCGGAGCCACGGCGGCTGCCCCGGGCCCGGCCCCTCCCGGGCTTCACCGTCCGAGCCAAGCCGAGTTTTTATTTCCTTTCCATCCCAGCGGGTCCCGGAGGAAGCGGAGCAGGGCGAAAAGAAATGATGTCAGGGAATTCTGCCTTGTAAACTTTATTGTAACTTTTCTTCCGCCGCTTCCAGGTTTAGACAATAGAACAAAGTGGTGAAAGAACAACAAAATATAGCATTAGTTCCCCCAATAAAGTAATTCACGTTTACAGTATACATTCTTTTTCACAGTTAACCTAAAGATCACTTTACAACTTGCTTCACTGTGCGCATGCTAACTAAAGGAGAGAAAAAAGCTTTTTAAAATTTTTTTCTTGTGTTTTTTTTTCCTTTTTCCTTTTTTTTTTTTTTTAAGAGACATTGAAAAACTGGGGAAAATAGAGAAAAAAAAAAAAAGGAAAAAACCACCCTAACCAAGGCAAAGAACAGGAGGGGAAAGCGAAGAGAGAGAAAGAGGGAGATAACTACAGCATAAATAGGCAGTTTCATGTTGTTGGGATGTTTGTCTCAATAGCTACCTCCAGCACATACAGATAAACCACAACCAAAAAAACCAAAAAACCCAAAACCAAAAAAACCACAACAACACAAAAGGCTGGGAAATAACCAACTAAACCCTCAAATTTAAATTAAAAAAAAAAAAGTGCACAAATGTAATATCACGGAACTCCTCTAGCGCTGAAAGCTACGGGAACCAACCCACCCCCCGCACGGCCCCGGGAAGAAGAGACGAGAGAGAAAAGCCGGAGAGGAGAGGAGAGGAGAGGAGAGGAGAGGAGAGGAGAGGAGAGGAGAGGAGAGGAGAGGAGAGGAGAGGAGAGGAGAGGGGTTTCACAGTCATGTTTCACAGAAGCTATTGCGTTACACTACCACTAGTTAGGGACGGCGAAGGCAGCCGGGAGCTCCCGCTCATTGTGTCAGGGCTCGGGAGAGTGGCGCTTACAGCGATATTGTTTTACAGCAATAAAAGGGGGTGGGGTTCTTTCTTTTCTCTTTTTTTTTTTCTTTTCCTTTTTTTTTTTCTTTTATTTTTTTTTTTTTCTTTTCTACGCTTTGTTTTTCTGGTTTGTTGTTTTTGTCTGTGTCCCCCCCCATTAACGCGGGGCTCGGGGGCTCCCGCAGCCCAGCAGCGCTTGCCTTTCAGTCCTCCAAACTCCCTTTTTATTTCTTGTCCGCCTTCTGTGCTTCCCCTTCCTCGTCCGCCTCCTGGGCCCTTTCCATTTTCTGCTTTTCCAGTTCCTCCTGCTCGCATTTGCTGCTGGGAAACTTGTCTTTGTTGTTCTCCTTTTTCCATTTCATCCTCCTGTTCTGGAACCAGATTTTGACCTGCCTCTCTGTCAATCCCAGCGCGTGCGAGACCTCGATCCTCCGTTTGCGGGTCAGGTAGGGATTAAACAGAAATTCCTTCTCCAGTTCCAGCGTCTGGTAGCGGCTGTAGGTCTGCCTCCCCCTCCTGCGTCCGGCGGCTGCTGGGGGATGGCAAGGGTTGGGGAGGGAGAGGAGGGGGAGGAAGAGCAGGAGGTTGAGAGAAACATAAACCAGGCTCGGGGAGAGAGACAGAGAGAAAAAAACCCAAAAAACCCCCCCCCCCCAAAAAACCCAACCCCCCCCAAAAAAAAACCCCCAAACCCCCTCGGCCGCTCCCGAACGCCAGGAAAAACAACCCCAAAAACGCGTCCGAAAGGAGGTTCCAGGAGGGGAGAGGGCGATGGAGGCAGGGGAAGGGAGAGGGAGAAGGGGAGAGGAAGGGGAGGGGGTCGCCCCCAGCCCCCCCGAGCAGCGGGGCCGGAGCCGCGCTCTGCACACTGATCATCGCCCGCAGCACAGCCGCGGGCAGCGCGGCCCGGGGGGAGACAAAACCCACCCCAAACCACCCCGAAATGAAAAGAAATAAAAACGTGCGGCCCGGAGAGGGGCGGCAGCGCGGCCGAGATGCGAATGGAAGGGCGAACAAAAATGAAGGCGCTTTTTGAGGCTGTAAAAGTGCCATAAAGTTTAAGGACGCTTCCTTCCACTGAGAGCCCGGCTCGCTCAGCCCCCAGAAGAAAAGGTCTCCTTCAGGGTAATTAAACTATAAAGCAATTCACAAGTGCAAAAGTTTACCCCCATAAAGCACTAAAACACAGCCACGGGGGGAAGGAAAAAAAAAAAAAGAAAGAAAGAAAGGAAGAAAGGAAGGCAGCAAAGAACGGGGGGAGCAGAAAGAAAAGGCAGAAATAAATGAAATAAAAGCGAGGCTGGGGGGGAAGAACCGCGAGCTGCCGCAGGGACCCTCCCCGTTTGTTCTCCTCACCTTGCGGCCGCATCCAGGGGAAGAGCTGCGTGGGAGAAGGGCTCTGCTCCGAGCTCTCCGCCTCCTCGGCGAGGCCGCCGGCGGCGAGCTTGCAGTCCGCGTACTGCACCAGCTCGGGCTCCTGCGCCGCGAAGAGGCTCTGCCGCTGCAGCGGCTCGTAGCCGTAGAAGTTGCCGGGGTCCCCGTGGCACGCCACGGCGCACGGGTTCTGCTGGTACGGGGAGCTGGAGAGGGAGGAGGCGCCGTGGTAGAACTCCTGGATTTGGGGCGTGCTTGAAACACAAAGCGACAGCTCATGGCTGCTCTTGCTGAGGACGTGCTGGGAGAGATTCGTTTTTCTGTTCTATAAATGTGCTGACAACACACAGAATCATGTAATTAAAAATAAAAAAAAAAAACTTAAAGAAAAGCTGTATAATATCAAGTAACTATACCAGTAGTAATTTGTAGTACTCTGACATCGTGATCCCATTGGTATGTTAAAAAAAATGGATATTGATCTAATATCGATATTTACCTATGACAGACAAAAACTCTCTAACAGTTTAAAGTTAGAAAGTGTATGTTTATTGCGACACTGGGCAGCTCGTGGGATAACTCCCTAATGGGCACTGCCAAGATCACAGGTAATTAGAAAGCCTTTTATTTACTAAAGTGTTGAATATACAAAATACAAATGCATATTCATACCCCTGTCACTTCCTCTTCTCCGCTGCATGTGCTAATTGGAAAAAAGGCTATTAAGCATGTGTAGTTTGTTCCCTGAAATGAGTCGGGGGTCCATTCTGGGGAGGGATCATCAGAAATGAGAAAGTAAAATGAGTCTTCCTCGTTCTCACCTTTCTACCTTTTCAATGCATACATGACAAATGAATCCTTGGTATAACTTATAGTTGTTTCCTGTGTTCAATGGATCCTTGAAGCGTGGAAGGTCCGCAACTATCTTGTGTCCTTGAGATCTGTTTACCACATTTTGTTTTTCATTAGGAGCGCAGCTACATAAACATAAAATTGACAAGCAATGAGTTACTAGATTCAGGATAGCTTATCTAAGATCTGGCTTCTGTTAACTGCAAACAAAGCTTATATACCTACTTCAGCTAATTCAATAACTATAATCTTAACTTTCTTAAAATCTTTAATTCTTCAAAATAAATTCTTCTCACCATAATGATAATGACTGTATAATAATGCCACGATCTCCAAAATGTGAATGTCTGTTTATGTTGTGGGTTCACCATAAATACTTACAGGTTTGGTGCCTGAGGGGGTGTCTGTCTCACACGACTCAGTGGAGGAAAGACTCTAGGATCCCAGGACCTGGTACACACGTCCCTGACCCATAGGTGAGAACAGACTCAAGTTCCTCCTGACCACCTTCTGTGTGATAGGTGTCACACAGATAAAGCTTTTCCTCACGAGGATAACATAGCAGAAAAAAACGCCATATTTTCTCTCTAGCACTTTATCTGTTGGAAATGCCAAAAGATGTGCCAAAGATACACAGCATCAAGAGGTCACTGTTAGGGTGGTAAGTCCCTTTAACCCAGCCTTCAAAGTGTAGTTTGACAATGTGCTCCTGGGCCAACGTTGGGTGTCCCTGACCACACCACACTGTCCCTTGGACAGGATTCCAAATGGTCTTCATTACCAGGCAACAGTATAGGCATGAGAAGGATAAATAGATAAAAATACAAAAATATTTGAAAAATTTGCATGTGATAATGCTGGAAGTGCCACAGAGGGCTGGGACTTAAATATCTGATGAGAGCAGAGAATCATATGTTTTCCATGTAATAACCTTCCCCTCCAGCTCTGAGAGAACTGGGTGTCCCACAGCTCAAATGGCACCCAAAACATTTTATTCTTTTCTAGAATGTCCAGGCTACATTGAACCCACTGTCACAAGAGTACTTCACTAGTTCCCACACAGGCTGAAGGGAGCATCTGAAGGCAGAAGATTCATTCTCTGATAGTTCCACTCTCTGTTATGACACAGCAGATGCAACCAGACAAACTTTATTTAGTAGGAAAGTCATACGTGTCCAAATTTGTATATAATTTAATTCATCAGTACTTTTTTCACTTGTCTGCAATTATGTATAAGTCAAGCAGAACAGGTACATTACAGGCATTTAATAGTTTTGCACTGTCATAAGCTGGGAGCCCGTATAGGCTGTATGTGTAAACAGCAGCAGTAAACTCTTGCTGCACAATTACTCAGAACACCTAGGGTGGGAATCATCTCTACCTTCAGTGACAGCATTGGGATCCTGAGATGAGTGTACATGGGAAACGTGTTCTGAATATTACTGACCTGTACTGCAAGCTCTTTAACAAAAGAGATCTTTAGAAAATCAGGCAAGTAAATGTCAACAGCAATTAGTTGTCAATTGCTTGGAGATTAAATATTGAGCAATTACAAAAATAGTTTCTATTGAATCTCACTGGCAAATATATTTTAATCCCTAAGGAAGTGACAGAAATGCAATATGTATCCAATTAAACAATGAATAGAATCCTGATAAAATCCAATTCTGCAAAACCAGGTTTCATTTTTAAACTAAGCAAGGATAGTTTATTATATGTCTTTTTTTAAAAAAAAAAATTCTTCATTTGTTTTGTCAGATGTATCTGAAATAGACTTTAATACAAGTCCTGTGAGTGTGTGTGAAAAAGTTGATCAGTGTGACTGGAAGAGAATATTTTCCTCAAAGCAGACAAAGTCCTTGTATCAGCCAAAACCTTTCCTAATAAAAGATAAAATAATTAATGCCATAATGGAATTAGTTGAATGAAAATTAATTTTATTTGCTAAACACAGATCTCTTCTAAATGTAAAAAGATATCCATGGTCTCTATCGTGATAAAAAGATATCAAGGTCTCTATGTTGCCTTTATGTAAGTAAAATTCTTCAGCTGTCTTATGAACTATGTCTTTCCTGCTTTTTAAAGTATTTTAGTAAGTGTTTTATAACTTTACTCTGGCACATAGATTGTGTTATGACAGTTTCCTCTGTGTTTGTGCAGAACTGGCAGCATCTTTCTAACAGAAAAGATACTTTATTTCATTTGAATGCTGCCGCTTAGCCCTTAAGATAGCATTGCTCTTGGAATGAGGATATTGAAAGGTTTGATGCAGAGCAAACATCATCATCCACTCAGCAAAGGCATGCAGTAAATAATCTGCAACGTAACAGCATGAGCAAAGAGATGTTCTAGGAAAAGAAACATTTCAGAGATGAACACTTGAATCACAGTAGTTCCAATGCATGTTTTCAAGGTCTGAGCAGTTAAGAAATGTCACTGCTGGGACTGGAATCTGACGTCATCTGTCAAGGCTGGGATAAAAGGTACTGTAAGACCTGTTTTCTGCCTCCAAGTCTTTGATGAAGCTCTTTGGAGGTGTTGTTTCCTACATTTATTTCTTCATCCTTGCTGCTAAGACAGGTGTGCATAATTGCTCCCATTGTACTTTTAAAGCTGAAGTGATGGCACCCAAACTATTGTTACAATGTTTTACTGAATTTCTTTGGATTCAATAAAGGAGTCTGTTGAAAGAAATAGTTTCATCATGATATCTCTCCTGGACTTGAATGTGGAAAATAGGTTGGAGATTTCAGTGTGCTGCTTATTATGTCTTGGGAGGAAAAGGCACGAACAAGAAAGGAAGTAATGTTTCTTTTGAATTTTTATATATGAAAAAAAACACCATTCACAGTGATGTTTATAATGTACCTTTTTTATGCTTCTATATTCTAATGACTATACACAGTGATATCACTGTATCACTGTACTATAGGCAGTATAAGCAGCTGGTAAGCCAGTTGATACAATATTTTTTGATGCTGTCTCTCCTAGGATCCCTATGGACTAAATGTCCATCACACGCCTGGATGAGCATGTCATACAAAGTGTGAGCAACTGGCTTGTGAGTTGGATGCTAAGGTTCATAGTGAATGGGGTGACATCAGACCGGCGACCTGTCACTGAAGGGGTACTTCAGGGTTCCATTGTAGGGTCAGTGGTATTCAATTTCTTCATAGACAACTTGGGCATAGGACTCTAAGGACACTTAAGTTTGCCTGTGGTACCAAAATGAGAGAAACCAGTGACTCCCCCAAAGTCAGAGACACAGACAAATTAGAGGGCTGGGCAATCACCAACTGTATGAAGCTTAAGAAACACAAGTTTTCGATTCTCTACCTGAGATGGGAAAACCCTGTATGCATGTACAAACTGGGGAACAAGAGGCTGGAGAGCAGCACCATGGAAAGGCATCTGGTGGTCTGGATCAATGGCAAGTTGAATTTGAGTCATTGTGCCCCAGCAGCCAGGAAGGCCAAGCGTGTCCTGGGGTGCATCAGGCACAGCATTGCCAGCCAGGCAAGGGAGAAGATTGTCCTACTCTGCTCTGAGCTGGGGCAGTCTTACCTCAAGTGCTGAAGGCAGTTTTGGGCACCACAATATAAGAAGAATATAAAGCAACTGAAGAGCATCAGAAAGAAGGCAGTGAAGATGGTGGAGAGTCTGCAGGTGAAACTGTATGAGGAGCAGCTGAGGTCACTTGGTCTGTTCAGCCTGGAGGAGAATGAGAGGAGACCTCATTGTGGTCTACAGCTTCCTCACAAGCAGAAGGCAGAGCGGCAGGTACTGATCTCTTCTCTCTGGTGACCAGTGACAGGATCCAAGGGAATGGCAGGAAACTGTGTCAGGAGAGGCTTGGGTTGGATGCTAGGAAGAGGTTCCTCACCCCAAGGGTGGTTGGGCACTGGAACAGGCTCCCCAGGGAAGTGTTCACAGCCTGACAGAGTTCAAGAAGCATTTAGACAATGGTGTTGGGCACGTGTGTGGCTCTTGGGGCTGGGCCAGGAGTTAAATTCAATGATCCTTGTGAATTCCTTCCAACTCAGGTTGTTTTGTGATTCTGCAAGATTTTAGAGTGGCATAGAGAAGAAAAAGGAGTTGTATCACCACAATAGGGAAATTATGAACTTAAATTTGCTACAGTTTTGAAGCTACTGCCTCAATCTCAGAGCCTTTTTTTTTCGGCTGAACTATTAGAAGCTAAAAGTATTCATGGTCAGGAACAGGCAGGGAAAGGAAATCAGATCAACAGAATTTTCTGTATCCCTATTGCTAGTCATATTTCATTCCACGCAGATGAATCAATATTGTAGCTTGCCCAGCTGAGATATTTAGTGCAGAAACAGATTAAAATAGCTACAGTACAGAATGTTTTACTCATTTCCAAGCTTAAAATTATTGTACAGAGTCAAATTACACAAATTTCTTAGTTCTTTATTCCTATGAAGAGTTGGGTAGTTTATAACTAGATGAAAAGAAAAAAATAGAACTTCTAAGGAAATTTTTCCCCAAAATACATTTTAAGTATGTAAAAAATGTACAATTTTATTTACCATATTCTTATTTTAGTTTATTTTTCCAAGTATAGCCAGTAATCTTCCCATGACTGAGCTGCCTACAGCCAATTTCAACAGTAGCATTCCAAATCCCTTCACGGAACAATGGACAAGTTCACCTCCAGTTATTCTAAGACTTTCTACAGTTCATTTACCAATGACGTCTGTTTATCATTGGAGTCTACTGCATTCTTTTTCTGGTTTATTTCAGTCAATATTTTGAATTATACCAATACAACCATAATTTGATTAGTTACAAAACCAACTGGATCCAAGCTGCATCTATAAATGTGATTTATTCTGGTATGTATAAACAGCTCAGAAATTTCAACTGTCTGCATGGTCAGTGTATTGGAGTTTGTAGGAACTCACATTTGGAGAGAGTAACTCAAGTAAATTTGTGTGTTGCTTCCCTATAATGACCTCTTCATAAGAAATGGAAGTTTTAGTGAACTGAGTTTTTGTCTGATTATCATGGTTGAGGCATGTCTTCCACAACCCTGGGTGAAGTTTTTGCAGCTCTCAGAAGACTTTACCAACTGTCCAGAGTCAGGAAGACCTCTCTTTCTGACATATGCTCTCAACCAATCCATCCCATCTTCTCTGCACAGTCTAGCATTCTTTCTTTGCTTACAATAATGTTTTAGGTAGACAGGCACTCATTAAAGTGTCAATATATGACAGGCATTGAGCACAAAATCAGAGAACAAGTTAAAGATTGTAATTTTTAATCCACTTATGTCATAATTGAATCTAAAATATTTCTCACTTTATTCAGATATTTTGCTGTAGATTTCTGCATACTTCACATCTCAGACTGTATTTTTTACATTGTATTTGGATAACTTCAATGCAGCATAAACTGGCACTGCCAGTAAAACAGGTGGTTTTACCTTTTCTCCAGTTCTCATTTTCTGTCTGTTCCACTGTGCCAGCATTTCTGTCCTTGAAGACATGAGTAAAACTGAAAGTTTTACCTCCTCATACTAATGAGGAAAAATTAGTTGGTTTGTGTTGGATTTTTTTTTTCCCCGAAAGATAAGTGATAAGAAACAGGATAACAGAAGGAGAATGAAAAATTATAAAAATCCCTTTAAAACAAAAACTGGTTTGCATGGAAAACCATAAGGAAGCACTTCTTTGGAGTTTGAAGAAAACAGTTTAGTACAGGGTAAGAAGAAGATACAGGAGATCAGCAGGTGAGAAAGTTGCACATCTAGACTTGTTGAATGGCTTTTGGGAAATCATTATGTCCTCAAGAATTTTATGCATGCTCATTTGGCCTTCATACTTCATTTGGCACTCAGGGAGTTCCTTCCACAAAATATACTGGTATCATCTTTCCATTGCATTCACACTGAACCACAGAGAATCAATTAAGCTTTTGACATAATTATAATTCTTTGTACTCTTAGAAAAATCAAACAAACAGAAAAGTCCCCAACACCTAGAACTTACAAGAAATAAAAATATTTCAGGAAATGCAAGCATATCTACCTAGCAAAAATGGCTACTGAAAGCACATTGCCTTGGTGCTCAACTGTTGTTACTGATTCCTCACTGATAACTAAGATCTGTATCACCCTGTCCTTCATGAGAGCTGCAAGTCAGTTCCAAACCTCAAAGTAAAACTGTGTCTGTAGAAAAAAGTAATTTTGAAAATGTGATGAAATATTATCTTGTTCTAGAGAGAAATTACAGTGTCTATGAGCTCAATGTGTAGAGGTGGTTTACCCGGGGAAGAAGAAAACCTGGGAATAATGCCTTGGGAAACCCCATTCAAAATGCAAGAAGCAAGAAGCTTATTCACATCTCAAGTATGCAAATGTTATTAGAATGTTCCTCATTCTCATTCACCAATAAGGCACAAACACAGTTGAGATCACCTACTCAGTGATTCTTCTGAAAGTAGTCATCAGAAAAAGCAAGATGATTTCACATCACATACACAAGTTGTATCCAAAGTGCCAAAATTATCTAAAGAAAGTGGAAAGAGAAACTAAAATGAATATATATTGCGTAGGCCTTTCCTAAATTCTTTGCCTCTGCTTTTCCTGCTATGTTCTGGTTTCTCATTCAGGGAATTAGTGTTTTGTGCTGCCCCTTCATCTGTCCCAGGAGTTCTGTTATTATGCCATGTTCCTTTCTTTTCCTTTCCTTTCTTTTCTTTTCTTTTCTTTTCCTTTCCTTTCTTTTCTTTTCCTTTCCTTTCTTTTCCTTTCCTTTCTTTTCCTTTCCTTTCTTTTCCTTTCCTTTCCTTTCCTTTCCTTTCCTTTCCTTTCCTTTCCTTTCCTTTCCTTTCCTTTCCTTTCCTTTCCTTT
>VZUI01052375.1:0-26326 GCA_013401135.1 Cettia cetti | reverse complement strand
TTCTCCTTTCTCCTTTCTCCTTTCTCCTTTCTCCTTTCTCCTTTCTCCTTTCTCCTTTCTCCTTTCTCCTTTCTCCTTTTCCTTCTTTCTCCTCCTCCTCCTTCTCCTTCCCCTCCTCCTCACCTTCTTCCCCCCTGTAGAGGAAAGGGCTTCACCCCCTCCGTGGCAAAGGCTGCTCTTTTTGCAGAAAGCCTAACCAGAGACACTTTTTGGCTCCCAGGGAATCCCTCTTTGCCAGCTGGGTCACTTTTATTGGAGGCTTTGCAATATTTCCTAGGCTTTAAGGCCTCTCTCTCTGGAGTTGTGCCTTTCAAATAAATTATCTGAAAGGAATCAGCTTCCATTCATGCCTGGCCAGAGAGCAGCTGTGCCTTTCTCCCCAGCCTGAACCCCTGCAAGAAAAGCTGGGCACAGAGACAGCCACTGCTGAATTTCAAATGCTGATCTGTCCCCCAAAAGCATTGTAGGAACTTTCTTGGTCTAGGAAATATGGGAAGATGGAAGTGAAGGAAATGCTTTGGGAGAATTAGGGGGGCAAACCTCCCTTTGGTAAATCCCACATCCCCCCAGAACAGAGCAGGAAACCAGTGAATATTGGAATATTTTTGACCTGTATCAGTGGCCCATCAGTATTTTAATCCCAGGCTGTGGATTTCCCAGTGCCACTTTAGGATTTGCTGCTTTGAGGGACAGCAAAGTTCCGTGGCCCCAAACTCAGTGTGAACACCAGGCTGAAGGGATGGGATGTGTCCAGGTTTCTTTGTTCTGGCATTTTAGGCAGCACAAGTGTAGAAGAAAATGGGACATTGGGAAGTTTTCCAGCAGGGAAATCTGCTGAATTCCCCATGGACTGACCTGCTGGGAATGTCCTTAAACCCCAAAATAGCAGAATCCCTCTGTAAAGCCTTGTACACTTCACTATCATTCTATTTTCTCTAAACAGATGCTTTTAGCCTGCATTTAAAGATTGTTCCAAATGCCAAATAGCACATTCAACAATGAACAGTGGAAGCAAACCCTATTTCCTATTTAATTCTTGCTCAGCCATTCTCTTCTCCAAGTGGAGCTGGGAACAATGAATGCATAAAGGTATTACCCAAGAGGAAAATCTTCCCTAGACTTGTAATTTCCATGAAATACTCTTTTAATCTGCAGCATTTTTCTTTTCTTTGGAATGAGCTGCAAAAAAATCCTTCTGCACTCAGAGATTACTTTTTTCTCCCTCTCTCTTTCATAACTTGGCTTTTCTTTATTCCAAAAAACTGCAGAACAATAAAAATTATTATCAAAAGTAAGCAGAGGAGTTTTTACAGAGCAGTTGTTTTAAATCTCATCTATATTCCAGGGCATACATGGAACTTATGGAATATTTATGGAAGCTGGCCCAAAGCCTTCCTTTTTAAATGCCTATTTCCCTGATTGCCACAGGGAATAAATAGGAAAGCACCCTTGGAATGTGGGAATTGATAGAATCACAGGAAGATTTGGGTTGGAAGGGAGTTTATTCATCCAGTTCCACACCTGCCACGGGCAGGGACACCTTCCACTATCCCAGCTTGCTCCAACCTTGGACACTTGCAGGGATGGAGCAGCCACAGCTTTTCTGGGAAGTGGGAACGCCCAGCTGATACAGCTCAATAACTGAGCAGCAGCTGCAGGACTCAGCAGCTTCCTTTGGTCCAGGGGAGCTGGTGACACCAACACCTCGGAAAAGGAATTTGTGCAGGGGTTCCATGGGGCACCCCAGCAGTAACCCCAATTTCCCTGTCATTCCAGGCCTTCCCCAACCCCTCTGGAGCTGAAGATGGACGTGAAGAGGGTGAAGGACTACCTGTACTGGCTGTACTACCAGTACCAGCTGGTGACGTGCAGCTACGTGCTGGAGCCCTGGGAGCAGTCCATGTTCCACACCATCACCGTCACCGTGCTGGCCATGGTGGTGTACACAGCCTACGTCTTCGTGCCCATCCACGTGCGCCTGGCCTTGGAATTCTTCTCCCAGATGTTTGGGGCCCGGCCCGAGGGCACGGTGCTGAACTGAGCTGGCCCCAGCAGGGCCCAGCAGCTCTCGCAGCTTCGTGAATTTGTGTTTGTGCTGAAGTTTGGCTGGTAGGAATCCCCTGCTTGCTTCACCTCCGGGGCTGGAGAGCAGAGCGGGGCAGCGAGCACGGCCCCTCTTCCATAAACACTCTGGGAATGGGACACTGCACCTGCAAGGGCACGGGATCCAAGCAGCTCCCACTTCCAGCAGCCTCATCCAACCGCTCTGGCAGAGACTGTTCAGGTGGCTCCTGGCACCCAGAGTTCTACCAGCACAGCCCAGCTTAGAGGAGATGGAAAGTGAGGATTTGCAGCAGGATTGCAGCGCTTATGTCTGGCTGGTTATTGACTTCCAGGCTTGAATGGATGGGAGAGGAACTTGGAAGAGAAAGCAACAGGAAGATGAACTTAAATCCAGCTTTTTTCACATCTAAGCTCCTGCATCTGAGTTCAGATGGTCTAAAATATCTTCCTTTGTGAAAAAAGTTCTCCACCTCATCTTGCAGTTTTGTGAGGCTGACAGGAAGAAGCAGCCCTGCTCTCTCTCAGTGCCCTCCTGCTTTCTCTGATGAAAATCAAAATCTTTTCTTGCTGCTCCCGCTCACCAAGGCAGCTGTGTGCAAATCAGCACCAGGGAAAGAGGATCCAAAGAGGAAATAATATTTTAATACCTGCAGGGAAGGCGTAAAGAGCTCTCCTTTGCAAAGAAGAAATTAGATTTATTACCATTGTCTGTGGGGAGGTTTTGGAACAATGGGAGCTTTGTTTGCTTCTCACTCTACACAAATCAAATGTGGATGCCAAATCATAAATTACAGCTGCACACTGCACGTCTCCACCAGCTGATGCTCCTGTTAGTAGAAGTGAGAGGTACAAAATGTAAATAGCTTTGCAATGATGTTTGCACAGGTCTAGATTAAACAAAAAACAAACCTCTTAACTTCTTTCTCAAGCTGCAGTGGGCTCCTGCATGCTTCAAAGCACAAGTTGGGTTGGAAACGAAGACATGTGGTGAAGGTTGCCCAGATCTGAACATGTGTATGCAGTTTTTTCAGCCAAAAAAAAGAAAATAAAATTTTATTCTTCAGAAATGACCTCTGGCTGCATGACTCAGCTCTTCTGTGTTTTCCACTCATTCATAAATATTCTGGATGTGTGTGGGCCAGGCTGGCACTGTGGCAGACGGATTATTTTGTGGTGAATGTTCTGGGGCAAGGTTTGAGAATTCTCTAAATGGATCTGTGGTGAACTCCAGCCCAAGACCTCTCCTCTTTCTGGAGGGAAAAAAAAAACCCCTCTGATCTGCTTCAAATTAAGGCATTAACAAATAGCTGAGTGTGCTGAGGGCTCAGCTGAGAGGTCTGGGCTCCAAGAGGAGCTGTCCTGACAGTTTATCACAGTTGGTAACCTGCAAATACGAGGTGCCAAGCTGTAATCACACTTCCAGTAATGAACACAGCACTGGGGGAGATGGAAAATGGCAAAACCTGTGACAATTCCTCTTAAAAGTGTGTCTGTAAAATAGACCAAAAGCTATAATGCCAACATTGGAGGTGAAAAAAGGAGAATATTTACTTAGCAAGCTGGTATGAATTCTATCTCCAAGTGGGTTTAAATTTTATCTCCAAAGATTCTGCTCATCGAGATAATATGATGGTGTGAGTGCTCATCTGTCCTGTTCCCATTCATTTTTGATTCTTTAAAAAGTGGATTTCTTCCCCATGACACCAAACTCAGCTTCCAGAGAACAAGGAGAAGGGGTTTTTTTACAGGAAGTTTTTTTTTATTTCCTACAATGCTTTTTTTTACTCCTATCTCCAGGAGCACACACCCGATGGAATATTGCCCTTTAAACATTTTCCTCAGCAAACAGAACGTGGGGAGGGTTTTGTTCAGGACTCCCATGGGGGCACCCATGCAAAGCACTTTTCTTCCTTATTGTGCCCATTCCCTTTGGCTTTGGGAGGTGCAGGAAGTGGCAGGGAAACAGCAGCAGGTGCTTTTTGGGAGGGTCCTTGCAGTTATAACCAACTGAAAACTCATTTTTTGTGTGAATTCTTCTCCTTCTTTACTACCTTTTAAAGGCTTTGGACAATAGGAATTTGCTAGCAAGGAAAGAAGCTGCTGAAAACAATCTCTGCTAAAAACCTTTTGAGATTTCCCCCAGCCTTTTTCACTCCTCCTTGCATCCAGAAAAGCTGGAATAACTCTCCCTACTTAATATTCCAAATCACTGGGTTCCAGCAGGAGACTTCAAAGGATTTTTGGCACTCAGCAGGGAACAGAAGCAATTTATTTTTCCCCCAGCTAAAAGACAGAGGAGGTGAGATAACACTTTTGACAGCTTGAGACCACACCACAGCTTAGGAAGCTGTTCCAGCTCTGGAATCCTTTTCCCAGGGGAAAAAAATCCCAAAACCATTCCTGGACAATGGGAAGAGGTTTCCATGGGATCACAGCTGCACACTAAGGTGGGAGGTTGGAATTTTGGAGCTCCCAGTAACACTAGTATGCCCAGTACGTGGGTAACAGCATCCTTGTGAGGGTTGTGATGTCAGGCTCTTTAAAAAAAAATAGACTTTTCTCCTGCTTCATTATAGCTCCATGTTAATTGTAGTTAATTGCTCCACTGGGCTAATTGTAGCACAGCAGCTGGAAGTGTTCACACCAAAAATAAGCCAAATAAAAAGAGCAAACAGAACCAATAATCCAGCAGTGAAAAAAGGAACAAAAGCAGAACAGGAGATGATCCAATTCCAGCTGCACTGACCCTGAAAGTACAAATGCCCCATTAATTTAAGGGATGAGAAATGTTGGGGCTCAGCTGGCCAGCACCATACACCTCTTGTTTAAAACTAATTTTCTTAATTTCATCTCATCAGAGCTCCCATTTATCCTGCCATAAAGCTTTCCTGGCCAATTTCATGGATCACCTCCCAAATCCATTACTGAGGGTCACGACACATCAACGTGCCCAGACCATGAACCTCCAGAACTTTCCTCCCCAGGCCCCTGCGGGCAGCTTTTACCCAAAACTATTAAAAACAGCTTCCCAAGGACCCTCTGGGCAGCTTTTACCCAAAACTATTTAAAAAAGCTTCCCAAGGACCTTTTCCTTAATGCTGCTCCCCAGGGAACACTGGGATCAGGATTACCACCAGTGCCCCTGCACACCTGAGTGTCCAGTTCACTCAGAATTCCAGGAAAAAATCCTGTGCTTATGAAATTTTGAAAGCTTAAACAAGTTCCTTTTTCTCTTCTTTTTTTAAGGTTTTCTCATTGTTGCGATTCAGCCATGATCTAAAATTCTTACTTTGGATGCTCCACTTCTAAACTTAATTCCCTAATTATTTGGATGTTAGGGAAAACATCCACACAACTACTTAAGCCATGGTAAAAGAAGTCCAGCAGGTGTAGAAGAGTCAGCAGAACCACAAGAACAGCAAATTATACTCTGAGAGCCAAAATTGGGACAATTCTCCCAGATGAATTGCTGCACCCCAGGGCACGGACGTGGACAAGTGGCCATGTGCCAGGCTGAGCACTGAAATTAAAGCAGAACAGGCAGATTTGCAAATGAAATATTACAGAGGGCAGAACAATTCACTTTCTCTGAATCACACAGAATGATCAATATTCATGCAGCAAAAGCAGCCCTCTCCTCTCACCCCTAGCCAAATAATTTCTGTTATTTTTCCCTCAAACACCAAACAACTGTACCCTGAGATCCTACCACAAACTGAAAAATGGGCAAGTCAGGAGCAAAGCTGGACTCCTCTTCAAGTGCAGATTCTCAGATCCAACATGGAACCACCCAAAGCAGCCCTGCTGCAAACTTCTTGTAGTCAAGGGAATCAAGGAGCTGAAATTAATGAAATGTTCAGGGAAAATAATCCCAGGAAGCTGAAAAGTCAGTGTTTGTGAGCTGACAAGGGAGGCCTGATGCCTCCTGAGGTGCTTCAAAGGCTGGATCTGAGCTTGTCCCACAACTCCACCAGGGAAGGATAAAAGGAAATGGGCTCCTCGTCACTCTGTCCCAACACACAGGGAGGAAAACTCAGCCTGCACTAAACACAGCCCCTTGGCTCAAAGGACAATCAGCTTTGTCCTTCATTTTCCTCCCAATAAGCAATCCTTTGTCAGAATTTGAGGAGCCCAAATCCTGAGAATATCTCCAGGCAACTTCCATGGGAACTCCCTGGCTGGAAGGCTCTGATTCACAGGTGGAGGTCAGAATTAACTCCGAGAATTCCCACTTGTCATCATCCCTGCCTGCTCCACCCTTATTTCAGCAGTTGCTCCATCAGGACAGGTAAGAGCTGATAAACTCTGCTGATCCTGGGGTTTCAGTAAAGCCAGGATAAGCCAAGGCCTCCTTTTTATTGGAATAAAGAAGTCCAAGCACAAAATAGGCTATGGAAATTGTTTTATGTGGTCTAATGTAAGTTATAGCCCTCTTCAATTACCAGCACACATTAGTCTGGGTTTAAAGGTGAAATTAAAACCATGCACCCCCTGCATCAAAATAAGAATCTCAGTGCTGGAATATGCTCAGGCAAGAGGAAAAAAAGTCAGGATTCAGGACAAAGAGGAGAGGTGAAATATCCACATAATGAAAAATAAGATAAATCTGGCAAATCCATATAGGGAAAAAAATAAGATTCTGCTATTCTTACAATGACTGAGCAAAGAGGGAGGAAATGAAGGTAAATTATGGCAGGGTCAGGAACAGATCCATTGGCAGCCAGGGTGCTGTTCCCGTTATTTCTTCTGGCAGCTCCTATCTTTGCTTTGTAATCATGAAATAAATCAGAAATATCTCATTTCAAGGTCATACCCAAGGATGAGTTACACTCTGGGAATTTTTAGGAGCTTTAGGTACTTAAAAAAAAAAAAAAGAACATGGGGAGAAAATGCAGGTAAAATGTTCATCATGGGGAATTTGACATGAAAGAAGTGAGGCCAGGCTCAGGATAAAGCAGCCTGGCATGGAAAGGCTGGCATGGAATTGCAGCACCCTAATTAAAGACAGGGAGCAACAGCCTCGCCCTTCAGGCTGGCAGAGGAAAGGGCTTCCAGCAGCTCCTTGCATTTCCCACAGTCACAAATTGCACAAGACAGAAGCCTCACTGAGGCAGTAATTATCTGCCAAATGCACAGAGATTGAGTGATTTATGAAGGAACAGCTCAAAAAAAGAAGCTGCTAATAATTCGACACATCCAGCTCTGGACACAGTGGTGCCTTGCTCAGGGGAAGTTTGGGACAAGTCTGGTATTTCACTTCAGTAAATAATACATCCCAAGAAGTTTTCTCCACACAGTTTTGATTTTCTTTTCCAATATTTCTCCCCATGTGAGAATTAAAGGTGAAATCAAGTGGAATCAGCACTGAGGTGTGGGTACCCACACCCAGCAGTCTGTAATGCCTCAGGCTTGGTGTGGAGACAAATCAAAAAATTCCAAGTGCTTCCTGTGCCCAAACCTTCCACAGCTGGCTACAGGTGCCTCACATGCTATCCAGTAATCTAACTGCTATCCAAATTTTGGCTAATTTTGGTATCCAAAAGCACTTCCTTATCACAGATGGGGAGAAATTCTGTCCTGTGAGGGTGGGAGGCGCGGGCACAGGGTGCCCAGAGAAGCTCTGGCTGATCCATCCCTGAAAGTGTCCCAGGCCAGGCTGGACAGGGCTTGGAACAACCTGGGACAGTGGCAGGTGTCCCCATGGCAGGGGTGGCACTGGATGGGGTTTAAGGTCCCTTCCAACCCAAACCATTCTTCTCCAATCCCCTCCATTCATCCCAGGGCCTGGGCACTGAAAGAGCCCCTTGCAGCAGCCCTGGCTCCGTGGCCTCTTTTCCCCAAGAAATCTTCAATTGCCACACAAGCGTCACTGGGATCATCTTTCATATAAATGCAGATACTCCTAAATAAATAATGAGCTGCAGCACCAGGATCAGCTGGGGAAGTTTCCACTCCCTTGGCCATGCAGCGAGTCCTGGTTTTGCAATGTTCTGGCTGAGCAGGACCTGCACAAACACCTTTTCCCAGAGATGTGTCAGCACTCCATGTCGTGCCTATGCCAGCGAGGTGGGAGAGGTGGGAAAAGATCCATCCCACGACAATTGCAACATCTCCCCCCAGGAGTTTATCTCGCTGCATAATTGTGACATGCAAATGCCATCAGAGAGGACTGGAGCAAGCAAAAAGAAATCATGAATAGTTAAGAACAAGGAGTTAATTGTCGTTTCATTTAGCAAGTTCCGTTTATTTCAGCACATCTTAGGTTGCCACAGGGAAGATGCTTAATGCTAAAATGTCCCAGTGGGCTGGTGAAGCTCTGGGTGGACAGTGTCCCTGTTCTCCTCCCACTCCTCCTCCTTTTTCCCTGTTCTCCTTCCCTGACTTTTTCATTCACTGAACTGCATTTTTGGCATTTTCGCTGGTTCTGTCTCCGGCCAGACAGAGTGAGGCAAGGAAAGTCAGGAAAGTGAAGTCCGGAAATGTCAACCGTACCCATAATTTTTATGTGCAGCTTTTGAACAGGAATAATGTGCAAAATATTTTTACCTGCACATTGCTCTTCTCACACCCCCTCATCAGAGAACTCGGAGTGAAAAATACACTCACTTTTCTGATCATAGAATTACAGAATCATTGAGGTTGGAAAAGATCTCCACGATAATCAAGTCCAACCTTCAACCCTCTAAACCATATCCCAAAGTGCCACATCAGTGTTTGAGCACTTCCAGGGATGCCACTCCACCACTACCCTGGGCAGTCCATTCCAGTGCTTAACCACTCCTTCAGTGAAGGAATTCTTCCTGATATCCAACCTGAACCTCTCCTGATGTCCACACTTGTCCTCTCTCAGCAGCTCTCAGCTCACCCCACCTCTCACCAGAATTCCTTTAATGGGATGAGATGTTTTAGCTGGGACACAGAAGATTACCGAAGGCAAGTGGAAAGCAAACAGCTCCTGTACAATCATCCTCAGATCCCTCTCGTGTTCTGATGAGCAAATATTTACCTCTTTAAAACAATTATTTCTTAGTCTGAGGTTCAGGCCTAGGGCAGCCTGGTAACAAACACACCAGGACTAAAGCAACACCTCCTGGCTCCTGTCCATGCTCTGCCTTAAAGGGAAATCTTTGCCATGGTTGTCCATGGTTATTGAGGAAGGATAAGCCACGATGTTGGAGTTATCACAATTTCATAGAATCACTGAATCCCAGAATCGTTTGAGTTGGAAGGGAAATCAAATCACATCCCACCCCCTGCCCCTATTCCAGGGTGCTCCAAGCCCCATCCAGCCTGGGATCCAGGGGCAGCCACAGCTTCTCTGGGCACCCTGTGCCAGGGCCTCACAGGGAATAATTTCTCCCTCATATCTAATCTAAATCTACTTTCATTAATCTGGGATGGCTCCTTGTTTGACCAGCTCAATATGGTTTGGGTTATTTTGATTTATAAAGGCTACTAAGAAAAATCCCGCTGTTTGTAAGCCCATGAGAGGCACAGCAGGAGTTTTTAAAAGGTTCCAGGGATTTAGGGAGCCGAGGATGCTGTTTGTTGCCCGGACTGCACAAACCCAGCAGCTCTGCCCCTGGCACACTGAGCATCCAGCTCTCCGCAGCTGCCTCAGCAGGGCTGGGATTTATCCCCCTCTGCTGACACAGGGCAGCACTTCCAGAGCTATCCCGGCAGCACATCCAACGTGTTTGACGTGCAGGTTTCACACACACATGAAAAGGAAGCCAACCCACGGGTATTTCTGCTGTGACCACGCTCATTAAAGCTGGTGATGCAACAGAGTTTCAGCTCCATCGGCTGAGAGCGGAATGTCACAATGCTCCGATCCCTGTCCCAATGCTATTTCAAAGGAGTTCTCCTGGCTTCTTTTGTTTGAACTTGCCTCCGAAGTTCAGCAGTGATAATGCTCGTGGATTGCACTAGGAATTGAATTGCTAATTGGATTTCTCGCAAGAACTGAAGAAATAGGCAAGAACTGGAAAATAATTCCAGCATTTCCCCACTAAATTTAGTGCATGGTGAGCAGCCCCTAGAAGTGCTGTGTCCCAATGGAAGCGGGGAATGTTATTCCTCTCATTCAGACCGCAGAGGACAAGCTGAAGCAGCAGAGGATTATCGCTGGAAATTATCAGTTTGCAACTTCCCAGCTGCAATCCGTGAAAAGTAAGGAGAGCCCTGCTTTCCAAAGGAATAGAGCGCCTGGAGATGCCTGATTACAGACTGGGAGCTGCATCCTGGCTTGGAATACACCTGGGAGTTGCCACCTCACACAGCCAGGCACAAGCTGTTCCTGCCCAAGAATGTCTCCGGTGGCACCGGGAGCTGCTGCCTCCACCTTGCATCCCGAAACAGCTCCCGTAAAAAGCCCCGCCTTTAATTCCCTCTGGGAATCCTGGCGGCTGTTTTGTCAGAATGGAAACCGCTCCGTCCCTCTAAATCCTGACTTCATGCAAGAGGAGGAGCAGCAAAATCATCGGGAATATGTGAACACTGAGCGCCTCAACAGCTGCAAATAGAGACTGGGTGTCAGCAGGATCCTCCTCAACACCAAATTGGGTAAAGATCAGAAAGGTCAGAAATAACAAATATTGTTATTGCACGGCCCTTCCCACGCTTCCATCTGGATGCTGTTACTAAAACCCTACAGTAAAATCAGGATATTTTCGTTGTTTGTGACGTGGAGGTGCTGTGCATACTGCCCTGAATCCCCAATTTATATGAGTGTGAATAGGGAAAAATAAGTGTAAAATACCTTTTGGTTCTGTTCTTAAATTCCTGGGTGTTTTATACTGAAATGAGCACAGGCAATGAAGACAGCAGCCTGAACAAGCCCTCTCTGGGAAGGTCAGAGCAGCTCCAACAGGAGGAGAGGTCCAGGAGCTCCTCGGGCACCTCCTTTCCTGGATCCAGGTTATGTGAGGGAATAGTGACCTCAGGTGTTTGTTCAATTAATCACAGGGATATTTCCCAGGA
The DNA here is from genome assembly GCA_013401135.1 of Cettia cetti. NCBI lineage: Eukaryota > Metazoa > Chordata > Aves > Passeriformes > Sylviidae > Cettia > Cettia cetti. The sequence continues at coordinate 15,280 of VZUI01052375.1, read as the reverse complement.
ATTCACCATTCCGTTGTTTCCTACTGAAAATGAAGCTGCAGGGAGCTGTTGTCTCCAGGTTTTTCTGACCTTGGCTCTTGAGTTTTCCCCAAAACACCTACAGGGACTTTCTTGAGGGCCCAGCCACCTGCAAATAAGCTTGAGAGCAAATCTATATTGAAACCTGTTTTTAAACAGTGTTATTATTTTTTTTAATTTAACATATATTTAAATGGTGTGCTTGCTGTTTTGCCTTTTGCACAGATCCTTCAAATGCTGTGAAAGAATATGGCAGTAGAGGCAGAAAACTGCTATATAAAATCAATATACCATTTAATACTCACCAAAAAACACAAAAGAAATCAGTACAAACTGATACAGCTTTCACTAGGGGTGAGATTCAGGCTGCTTTGCTTTTTACCTCATTTTGTGCAAAAAATATAAAATCCTTCAGAAGTGGTTGTAACAGTTTAAAACACACAAATTTTCCACAGCAGCCAGAGGACAACCAGAGCTTGCAGAGGCAACACAAAGTACCTTGAGGACTACAAAGAACCCAGTTCTGATATTCACTGAGGCTGTGCCTTGAGCTGAGGTGGAATTTGGAATATTAGCATCAAGATTAGGTAGAGAAAATAAATCTGCATTTGAAAATAAATCTGCATTGAAAACTTTTCCAGCATTATCAGGATCCAATTCTCCTCCCAGTGACGTCAAAGATGCGGCTTCCACAAAGCACAGGCTTTGTCCTACCCCCCTCCAAATGCCAACCTGGAAGTGTTTTATTTCCTAAATCAAAGATCGAGTGATTCATCAGGGCTTCAAAGAAAAAACTATGTCACACCCACTGTGTAGCAGAGGTTCTGAAACCAAACTTCAGAGCAGGGAAACATTGCTTTTTCTTCTGCTTTTTCCTTTCCCTGTTTTTAATAATATGGTCCATAGTGAGTCTCGCCAGAGAGGTCTGCAAAGAAACTTAATTTCAAAGGAGCAGAAGTGAGTAACTGTGAACACAAGCAGCTCACTGAAGAAAAATGTGCCAAAGAATTAAAAACATGGCAGACAGCTTGACAGGCTGTGATTTTCAGTCGTCGAGTGAAAGAACTCTTCGTTTCCATCAGGATGTTACCACATTAAATAAATCCCACACAATGTGTTGATGCAATTCAGCTTTATTTTTCTCCAGCATAACCTGCAGGAAACAAATACTGATCCACAAACAAACCTTGATATCACAGAATCATCAAATGACAGATGCTTTGGGTTGGAAACAATCTTAAATGTCATTTAATTCTGACCCCCTGCCACGGCGGTTCCTCCTTTCGAAAGGGCGCTCATGGTACATCATAAAAGGAATACAAACCGAGCGAACTGTACCAGCCTCTCCTTGTAAATAAAAATATCGTTTGATTCTTAATTAATGAATTGTAACAGCGTACGTCCCTCACGGCTCCCGGCCGCCTCTCCACGGCCCCTCACGGCCCTTTCCGCGCTCCCTCAGGGCTCCTCCATGGCTCCCTCACGGCTCCCGCTCGTTTCTCCATGGCGGCTCCATCACGGCCCCCTCACGGTTCCCCCATGGCTCCCTCACGGCTCCCGCTTGTTTCTCCATGGCGGCTCCATCACGGTCCCCTCACGGCTCCCTCGCCGCTTCCCCCGCCTCTCCATGGCCCCTCTCTGTTCCCGCCTGGCTCTCGGTGTCCCCCTCGCTCCACCCTCCCGCGGGCCGGGCTGGGCTGGCCCCGCCATCTCCTCCCCTTCCTCCGCCGGCCGGAAAGCGCCGCGTGTTCCGCAGCCATGGAGTACCTGCCGGCCCCGGCGGCCCCGGCGCAGGGACACATGTGAGCCGTGGCGGGGAACCGGGGTTCCCGGGCGGGGGTGGCTGTGCCTGTGGCCGTGACTGACTGTGCTTCTCTCTGTCCCTGTGTCCCAGCCTGTGCTGCCAGTGCGGCGTCCCCATCCCGCCCAACCCGGCCAACATGTGCGTGGGCTGCCTGCGGGCCCAGGTGGACATCACCGAGGGCATCCCCAAGCAGGGCACGGTGCACTTCTGCAAGCAGTGCGAGAGGTGAGGAGCCGCGAAATCGCTGGGGATGGCAGCAAAATGCCCTTGGAATGCGTCAGTCTCGGGGTTTAGGGAGGGAAAAGCGCACAGGTTTGGTGAGGAGGAGCTGGGAAAGGGTCTCAGCCTGGAGAAAAGGTGGCTCGGGGGAACCTTCTGGCTCTGCACGACTCCCTGGCAGGAGGGGACAGCCGGGGAAGGGTTAATTTGGATATTGGGAAAATTTCTTCATGGAAGGGGTTGTCCAGCCTGGCACAGCTGCCCAGGGCACTGGCGAAATCCCCATCCCTGGAGGGATTTAGAAGCCCTGGGGATGTGGCACTCGCGGATGTGGTTTAGTAGTGGCCTTGACAGTGCTGGGGGAATGAACTCAGTCACCTTAGACACTTTCTCATGATTTTTTATGATTCTAAACAGCAGCTGCTTTGTCGTTACTAAACTGAAAGCTTTGCAAATAGCTGCTTGTCCTTGGAGTGATTGACGGTGCTCAGGCAGCTTTCACGTGCTGTAAAATGCTCCCTGTATCCCAGGTACCTCCAGCCGCCAGGAACCTGGATCCAGTGTGCCTTGGAATCCAGAGAGCTCCTGGCTTTGTGTCTGAAGAAAATCAAAGCTTCCCTGAGCAAGGTGAGAAGCTGATCCTGCTGGGATTTCACAGCCTGATCACAATTGTTGCTGTAGAGGTGGGAGCTGAGCAGAATGAACTGAGGGAAGTTGATGTGTTTTTATGTACCTCGATTTCAGAGTTTTGTGCACGTTTCAGAAATTATTTATGCAATATTTGTTCTCGCATTGTGATGATATAAAAAAGGGTTGCAAAGGTCTGTATATGATTAACTCAAATTCACATTCAGTTAAATAAAGCATCCCTTAGGTACAGAATATTAGAGGGTAAGACCTGAGATTGAGCATCTTTATTTTACATCAGTCAACCTCCATGTTCCAACCAAGCACCATTAATTGGATTTGGGATATTAATTTATATATTTAAGATTATTCATATCTTCACTATGGACTGTTTGTGTTTGTGGAGTTAGTCTTGGTTTTACTGAGCTCTTGTCCTTCCCCACGGGCAGGTCCGGCTGATTGATGCAGGATTCATTTGGACAGAACCACACTCCAAGAGGCTGAAGCTCAAACTGACTGTTCAGAAAGAGGTAACTGGAGCACAGCCTTCTCCCTGAGGCTTTTAAAAAGCTTTAATGGCAGACAACAGGACTTTTTCATTATTATTTTTCTTATTATTAGATTTCATCCTGCCTAAATTTTGTCACTAAAGTGACACTCATCAGAATGAAGAAAGTAATTGTCTGTCCCAGTAAAGATAGGAAAATACTGCTGTTACTTGTGACCCAAATAGAGCTTAAACCTTGAACACTTTTGTTTTGCAGGTGATAAATGGGGCAGTTCTGCAGCAGGTGTTTGTGGTGGAGTACATTGTTCAGTCTCAGATGTGTGAGGACTGTCACAGGATTGAAGCCAAGGATTTCTGGAAAGCTGTGGTGCAAGTCAGGCAAAAGGTAGAGGCAAAGTGAATTTTTATTTGATCAGCAAAGAATTGGGTGATTTTCTGGATTTCTCAGACACTTAGCCACAGGGATATGTTTTGTATTCAAGGTTGTTGAATTTTTTTCTTACTCAGGTTAGAAAAACTTTCTGCTGTCCAGTATTAACGTTCTTTAAAATGATTCTGGCAGGAGGATCTTATGTGGATAGCTAAAAACCCTCCTGTATTTTAAGGTAGTTTGGAAACAGTGGGACAAATATTTAAGTCTTCTTTAAAGGAAATAGATCTCTCTAGCAGCCAGTTACTCAAAAGTGAGAAATTGAAGCTTTAGACAATTTGGTATAAGTAGAACACTCAGAAATCTTTTTGTTTACTTGGATATTCCTTCTCTAGGTGATCTCTTTATATCAATGTTTATTCTTCAGAGATCCTGCTTTGTACTTGATGCTTCTTAAATAACCTTGCTGCTTTTGTGGTTTTTTTGGTTTTAGACTGTGCACAAGAAGACTTTTTACTATTTGGAGCAGCTGATTTTGAAGCACAGGCTCCATCAAAACACACTAAGGATCAAAGAAATCCATGGTGAGTGGGTCTGGAGGCAGAATAACCTGGATTTATCACGGATGTTTTCACGTGTGTTTGCTGGGAGCTGTGTAGAGAAAAGCTTATTAATTATATTTGATAAAATATAATAGAAATAGATTTGTTGCATTTCTTTTCAGATGGCCTGGATTTTTATTACTCTTCCAAGCAACACGCCCAGAAAATGGTGGATTTCCTCCAGTGTACAGTTCCATCCAGGTACAGCACTCCTGTTCATTACCTTGAGTACTCAGAACTTTAGGGAACTGTCTTAAATCCTTCATTTCAAAATAATTTTGTAAGTACAAGCGTAAGGAATCTGTATTTTAATCAAAACAGACAAAATCCCTTCTACAAAAGTCCCATGTTTTCCACTTAGGCATGGTAAAATTTACCTCTGTTTCATTAATATTTTTTATTTGTGATAGAGACATTTTGTTCCAAGGATCTTCTGTTCCAGGTGATGTCCCTCTTGTTTGCTGAAAACTCTCTTTTCATTTACAGATCCAAATCATCCCAACGTTTGATCTCCCACGACATTCACAGTAATGTCTACAACTACAAAAGCACTTTCTCTGTGGAAATTGTTCCCATATGCAAGGTAGCTTCCCTCTGCTTCGTCTGCAGGGTGTTCTGTTCCCAAAACAAAAGAGGAGGGATTGGGAAGAGTTGGGATTTGGAGATGGAGGCCACGTTGTGGGGTTTGGGGAGGGATCCGTGTGGGAAGTGCAGAAGTTACTGGGGAGCATTGGCTGGGAAAATGAAAACATGATGAAAAGACAACGTTTAAAATGGTATTTGAGAAGTTTTGGTTAAAAACGGAGGCAGTGTGAATGTCAGTTGTGTGTGTTGGTTTGCAGGACAACGTTGTGTGCCTGTCCCCCAAGCTGGCCCAGAGTCTGGGGAACATCAGCCAGATCTGTGTGTGCATCAGAGTCACCAGCACCATCCACCTCATCGACCCCAGAACTCTGCAGAGTAAGCCTGGGCTTTTCAGCACCTCATTGCTCTGCTGGCACAGTTAGGGTTGGTTTGTTCCCACAAAATCCCAGAGTTTTGGACCTTAATGTTGTTAAATTTATCTGTGCAGTAGAAATTTCATGGTGAACTAAGAGTTCCCCAAGCTTGATTCCCATAAGATCCCAGAATGTGCAGGCTCAGTTTGAGATCCTGGATGTTCAGGTTTATTCCTCTACAATTAGATGGTATCTGGGTTAGATTTTTAACCCCTTCAGTACCAGAGAATCTCTGCTGTGCTGGTGAGCTTGGGCAGCAGAATCCCTCTAAAAGGATGGATGCAAGGAATAATTCCTCAGAGTAAATTCTGGCACAGATCAGCTGCACCTGCAGCAATGTGGGTCCCGTCCTAAACAATTGTGTTACAGTGATGAAAAAAACATGTCTGGCAGTTGCCTTCATTTTGGTTCTGGGTTCTTTTTTCACAAGAATTTCTCTCCCTGATCAATTTCCAGTTGCTGAAATCGATGGAAACACCTACTGGCGTCACCCCTTCAACAGCCTGTTCCACCCCAAGCAGCTGGAGGAGTTCATCATCATGGACATCAACAGGGTCCACGAGAAGAAAAAAGGTGCTGGGGCAGGGGCTCGATCAAACAAGGTGAGAATTCCTCTGTTTAATTCGTGTTTTGAGCCTTCTGCTCAGCTGAGCTCATGATCTGGATCTGCCTGTCATGGTCAGACTGGGCTGTTCTGGGTCTTGCCACTGGCAAAAGCTTTTCTTGGGAGCATTTGCATTGGAAGAATTCCACTGCCAGGAATTCTTCTTGAAGAGTTTAAACTCTGCTTGTTACTGGTATTGAAATACTCACTTTGCAGCTCTAATGACTGAATTGCTTTTGTTGAAGCATTTCTTTTTAAACAGAATGAATGCATCTTCTCAGTTAAAGGCTGAAATAGGTGTCTATTTATAGAAACAGCCTTTGGGAATTCCTGGGAGTTGCCACGTCCATTTCCTTAGTTTTATTTAATGAGAAATGAGGAGTAGCAAGGGATACTTTGGATATTTGATGCAGGAATGACAAGTGGAGTTGAAATCAGTGCAGATGTTGGGTTTAAGCTGGGTTTGGTTAAGCAATGTTTTATTTTCCATTCCCCTAGCACACTCTGGCTGAAGCGTGGGTCAGGAAAACCTCGGAGCTGGACACGGATCACCAATATTTCTGCTGTACTCACCTGGGGCACATCCTGAATCCTGGGGACCTGGTCTTGGGGTCTGTTCTTCTTTTCTGAAACTTTTCTGAAATGCTTATTTAATGACTGAATTCATGTCTTATCAAGGAAGTGTTGAACTGTTCTGATTTCAGAACGAAAGCAGCAAAAGGGGTGGGATCATCCTGGTCCTAAACCAGGAAATCTCTTTTCTAGAAGGAGTTTTAATGTAAAAATTGTTAGAAATAAGAGAGCTGATTGCCTTCAGAGTGCAGCTTGGCCACAAGTGGATGGGAAGGATTTTTAAAACACCAATTAATTCTTTATTTGCTAATGAATATCATATAGAGCGAAAAGAAATGTGCCTTTTTTTGCAAGATTAGGCAAATTAGGTGATGCTTAAAAAGGTTTAAACATGAACGTTGTGAGGCCAGCAGAACCTCAGTGGATATTGCAGTTTGGATTCCAGGGGTTGGGAAGTGCCAAGAGAGCAGGATTTGGGAGCAGCAGCTGCTCAGACTTCTGAAAGCTGCACATTAATGTGGATTTTTATTTGTTTGCCTTCATCTGGAAATATTTCTCTTTCTGAGGAGCTGCACCTTGCCCTGTGCTGCCCTTTAACGCAAACGTGGTACATCGAGGTGGGGTTTGTGTAAAGCAGAATAAAAACTCCTGTTTCTATTTCAGCTTTGACTTGGCCAACTGCAACTTAAATGATGAATTTGCCAACAAGATGAACCCCCAGCACATTCCTGATGTGGTAAGAAAATCCCTGTCTCTGTACAGAGTTCTCTCTGTTACACAAGGCTAGGAGGGAGTGTGATTTTATAATGAACAGAGCCTGAAGGAAGGGAGGGTATTGACAGTGAAATTTGAGCAGCATCTGATTTTAAAGGATTATTTCCTTAAATATTTGAGTGATTTAAATTATACATTTGTTGTTGGGATTTTTTTTTCCAATTACCAGAGTTGGATAATTCATTAATTATTGGTTTTATTCCAATTACCAATCACTGAAAATTGTTCTGTAGCTGCTTGTCTCCTCAGGACCATTTTCCAAGTGTTTGGCAACATTTGAACCAACAAATTCCCTGTAATAAACTCAATATAACACTGAGTTACATTGAATATATATATATATATAACTGCTGAGTGCCAGTCCAGCTGGTTCTAGCTGCCCAAATGTGGATTTGGGTGCTGATTTGGGATTTTGGGAGGTGGAGAAAGGAGCTGCTTTTCCCTGCAGGTGCTGATCAAGAAGAGCTACGACCGCTGCAAGCGGCAGCGCCGCAGGAACTGGAAGCTGAAGGAGCTGGAAAGGGACAGGGAAGCCTCGGACACAGATGATGAAAGGTTCAGTATCTGCTCTCCCTGTTCAGTGACAAAGCTGCTCCAGCAGCAGCAGCTTCTAAATAACCTCAGCTGATGGAAAAAAGAACATTAGAGATAAATGAGTTGGGAATCGATAGGTGATGAGTTGGAATTGTGGGAGTGCTCTCAGGTCTGATGGGGTTTTGTTTCTGTGATTGTACTTTGTTGCATGAATTTCCATAAATCCAAAGGAAAAGGGAGTAAATACATCCCACATCTTTTACAGACAATACCAGGACTTCCTGGAAGATCTGGAAGAGGATGAGACCATAAGGAAGAATGTCAACATTTACAGAAGTAAGGCATCTTTAACTCCTTCATTGGGTGTAATTAAATCATGTTTAAATCATGTTTGAGGCAAAGTAATTTTACTCAAATTCTCTGTTTGCATTCTTCAAAGTATTCATGCCTGAAGAAATGCTGTCAAGTGTTCACCTGATGGGTTTTCTTTCCTTGCCTTTAACATGAAAAAGAGCTTTTCTCCTGCACCCAAAATCTCTGCTGGGTGAAGGATTTGACACAGAATTCATTTTTTTCCATGAGGGGACTGTTGAGTTTTTAGAAGGAATTTTTTGTTGGTTGGTTTTGTGGTTTGTTGCTTGTTTTGGCATCGTTGGTTTGATTTTTTCTCCCCATTTTCCCTTGGGGTTGCTCTGGTGTTTTGGGGTTTGTTTTCTCTGTTTAGCTGGTTTTTTGAGGGATTTCTGTGTGTTTTTAGATGCAGATATTCCAGTGGAGAGTGACACAGATGATGATGGAGCTCCACGGATCAGCCTGGCTGAAATGCTGGAAGATCTCCACATTTCCCAGGACGCCACTGGAGGGGAGGGAGCAGAAATGCTGACAGAGTAAGGACAGAGCCTTACATGCAATAAATATTCCCTTGGGGAGGAAAAACTCCCCAGACCATAATTAACCATCACAAGGCCAGGAAAAGTGACAAAACTCCCACTGCACCCCAAAATAATCACCTGGAGTTCATATTTTATGGATGATATTCCAGAGAATCAGCAATTAAAGTTCAATTTCTGCTGGAAGCATTGCAATATAAATTCCACAAGTTCCTCCCACCCCTGAGAGATCTTTCCATACAATTTCTGCAGTGGAGAAAATAAGGAAGGATGTCCAGAGGGAAAGATTTATTCCAGTTTCCTGGATTTTAGGTAGAGTCCCTACCTACGGTTACAGCTTTAATCTCTCATATGGGGAAGGTTTTTCCCATTTTTTGGCACAGTGGTTTGAAGCCTTTTATGATAGTGGTAGATTATTCCATATATCCATATTTTGGGGAAGCTCAAGACTAATTTCTGTTCCCTTACACAAAGAAAACTTCCCTGGAAAGCCCTTGATCAGAAAGATGGGAAAATCCTGTGGAGTGTGATGAATATTGAACTATATCCCATGTCTGGATCAGTGGATTAAAAGCAACATGCACAGCAATTAGTTAATAAATCAGCTATAAAGGATTAAAAACCTCTAGAGATATTTAGATTCATCATTTTTTAGTTCATTTTAAAAATCCAGCTGCACTCTGCAAGCCCAAAGAGGACAGAAAAATAAATTCCCTGTTGATGACAAGTGATTGGGGGTAATAAAGACTGGGTTTAAACTCTGCTGTTTCCATCACTCCTTTTCCTCATCTCTGTTTTCCTTCCTGGAGTCTCCCAGGAATGTTGGATTTTCGCTGTGTTGTCTCATCCTGTTTATCCTGGAGATCTCCCTCTTCCTTTTCCCCTTTCCTTGCTCTGCTGCCAGCCTGGAAAAGCTTTCCTGGATCTTTCAGCAGGAGTTTTGTCTGGGAAGATCTTGTGCTGTTGAAGCCATGAATGCAAGGATTGGATTTGTGGGATTTGTTTGGCTGGAGCAGCTCCCCAGAACCAAAGCTGGGTCTCTTGGGAGGTTCTCAAGTTTCCAATGCCCCTTTGGGGGCTCAACAAATTAAATATTTGCCAGTATTTTCACTGCCTCTGGAGTTAACAAAGGCTTTAATTCTCATGGATAGAAGCTGCCACTTGCCCTGCAGCTCTTCCTGAAAATCTCTGAGTTTAGCCACAAAAAGCTGCTTTTATACAACAGAAATCGTTCAGGGTTTCAAGTCAGAACTCCTCAGTGATGCATTTCCACCCAGTTGTTGATGAATTTTGAGTTGGAGGTCATGGGAGAAGCTGTGCAGTGCTTTGGAATTAAGTTTTGCTCAGAAAAAATGGTGAAAAAAAGTGTTTTATAAGTCAGCTCTTACAGCACAAAAGCTGGATAACTGAGGGAAAAAGTGAACAGAAAAAGGGGATTGGGGCGTGCAAACACTCATTTTTGATTTGTTTTCCCTAGATAAAAGTCTTGTGTGTTGATGAAAAGCTGAAGGTGATGATTTCACCTTTAACTGCTTTAAAATTCTGTTAGAGGATGGCCTGATGTAACTCCAGGGGTCCCAAATATGGGTCAGGTGGAAATTGCTGAGGTGAAATATTGCTGGGAAAACACTTTTAAACCTCAGGCCAGGTGCACTCCAGGGACAGCTTGGGAGCTTCCAGGCTGAGGAATTGAGACACTGATCTGGACACTTACTCTTGGAAGTAGCTTAAAATAGGGAATCCCAGAGGAATATTGTGTCAGGAAGTTTTCCATTCAAAGTGAAACCAGGGTACAGATTCCTTCCGTTGGATTTTTGGGTCAGAGATGGATCCAATCCCTTCCCCAATCTCCTGCAGGAGTATCCCTAGAAAAATCAGGATGTGCCTGTGCTGAACATGAGAGTCCACCTGATGTCACTATTCCTGCATGGCCCCAAAAGCTGTTCCCTGCTCCAAGGAAAAGGTGGCTAAAAACTCAGGAAAAACTCTTTGTGCCCATGCAGTTCTTAATATTTAAATTCAAAATAACACCAAGCTACAAAAAAAATAAGACAAAAGCTGCTTTGAGGTTGGTGTTGAAGGATTTCATGCCAGCAAACTGCTCCTGCAGTTTTAACTCGGGGCCATCTATTTCAGCTGCACCTCCCAGAGCAGGGAGAAGGAGTGGTGGGAATTGGAAATCCTGGGGGATTTGGGAATGTTTTCTGTAGCTCACTGCAGGACATAATCATGGAACAAAGAATCTTTATTTCATCCTAAGTACGAGATGGGAACCTGGTTAAGCCAAATCAGAAAAAGGAAATTAATTTTAAAACTTGTCAGGGTTCCAGTTCCAGGACAAAACCAAAGCCTGATGGTAAAGCCAGAAACAGAAGGGATTTTGTGCCATTTAAATATTCCTAAAATGAAACCCTTTTGGATGGCACAAATCCCCAAGAAGGAGTGAAAAGCAGCCTTGAAAGCCAGTGTTAAACTCACCTCTGCTCACTGAGATTTGTGAGATGGAAGGAAACTCCTGAAGCTGTGAAATATTTGCTGTTGTTTGCACACCCTGCTGAGACTGTGCTCTAAGGATGGGGATTCACACCTTGCTCCCTGGAAAAAAGACTTGGAAAAACATCCAGGTAAATCCTATTTCATATCAGATCTCTGCTCTCTGCTGGAAATGGCAGCAGTGGAGGAAGGAGGAATTCCCTGTCTCAGGGAGACTGGAACTCAACTGTTGCATGAAGCAGTTTCAGCTGAGCAGGGAAGGGAAGCAGAAACTTTCAGCCAAGCAGGACGGAGGAATTTCAGGTGAGCCGTGGAAAAGCAAAGAGATCTGCTGGAAACTCCCCCCTGCTGGCAGCAAATCCCTGCAGGATGGAAATGTCCTGTGGCATGCAGAGGCCAGGAAGCGCTGACAGGTTCATTTTGCAGGCAGGATTTTCAGGTCGGGTAATGAAGAGCAAAGATAAGAACTGCAATTACACGTGGCTGTAAATAAAGCTGTTGTAGTGCAAAACAATGACAGTAACAACAAGCAGTAAGAAATTATCTTAAGCTTCCAAAAACCGAAGTGATCAGCAGCAGAGGGGGTAAAATCCCACATGAGCAGAATCAGCTTTAGTGCCTTTAGGAAGCTAAACTCTTTGGATCAATAAAACACAGATTAAAGTTTAATGGGAGATAAGGTGTGAAAGTCCTACAATAAAAATCCCTCCTAGTGAGGATGCTGGGAACGCTCCAAGATGTTCTGGCTGGAAACATCAAAGGCTTCCTGGCCAGCAGCAGTTCGATTTTAGCAGCTGGTTCCTATTTTGTTCTTTAGTTTCCACTCTTGCTGAACCAGCGTGGGTTAAGTTGTGCAATTTAAATATTTCCTTTTCACATGGCAGGGATCTGAATGGTGCTGAACATTATCTTTGCATTCCTTCCTAAGTACCCCAGGACAGAAACTCTCCCCTCCTCAGAGAAGGGTGTGCAGGGAATATTCCATTTCCCTTTCCTCTTGGAACACTTCCTGCGTCAACCATGCATTCATTCATTCAGTCAGTCATTCGTTCAGGCTTGGAACATTCAGCTTCAAGTGTGAAAAACTGAACGTTGTGGCCGCTCAGAGCAGCCTCTGGAGCTGGTTGGAAAAATCTGGAGAAACGTGGAAAGAGCCTGTGGAAAATCCCAGCCTGGGCAGCCCTGGCAGCGCTGTCCAAACCCTCCGGGAGCTCCGGCAGCCTCGGGCTGTGCCCTTTCCCTGGGGGCCTGGGCAGTGCCAGCAGCCTCTGGGGGAGAACCTTGCCCTGATCTCCGCGCTGAGCCTCCCCTGGCAGCGCTCCGGCTGTGCCTGATCCCATTCCCGGCCGAGCCTGGCGAATCTGCAGCCCCCCCGGGCTCCCGGGGCTTCCAGCAGGAACCTGCCCGGGCAGGGCTGGGAACTGAAATGGCAGCCGCAGCTGGGATGGAATATTTTAAATCCTGGAGTCTTGGCACAGGCAGGGAAAGGGGCTGATGAGGAAAGTGACTCAGGAGCCCTGGGGAGCTCCAGGGTCCTCTTGGCCCCTCCTTTCCTCTGCTGGATGTCGGTGCTTTCCTGGCTGTGTCCCGTTCCTCCAGCCCAGCTGGGACCTGGGGATGGGAGCAGAGCCCCTTCCCAATCCTGCCCCCAATCCTGCCCCCAGTCCTGCCCCAATGATGGCAACAGAGGCACCAGGCACTGGAGGAACCCACAGACACCCCGTGGGAAGGGCAGCAATAACAAACAGGGCAAAGTTCCTGCTCCTGCAGCCCGCCGTGGGATTCCTGAAGGAGCAGAACTGCTCGGGGTGTCCGTGGGCAGTCCTCTGCTGGGACTGAGGGTGACCTGCTCCTGCCCTGGGCTCACCCCAGGCACATCTTGAGCAACAATTATTTCCACAGTCTTGAGAAATACGGATTGTGCACCTGCAATGCAAAGTCCTGCCTGTAATTCTCTGTATTGGAGACTGACAGGCTGGGAAAAAAAATCACCGTCTCCATAAATAGTCTAAAGACTAATATAATTAAAATACTGTGTGTTCCTTCTTGTCCCTAAACATCAGTAAATACAAATTATATTGATAAATATCAGTAAATATAATATGCAGACTAAGCATGAAAGCAAATCTACACTAATTACTACTTCAATTACATTCCTTGAATAAAACATCCAATTGGATCCAAATTTGAAAGTATTGAATAGATTTTTTTTTTTTACAGACTCAGAGATACTTGGGCATTGTTAAAAGACTTGTGAGTTTGATCACAGCTGCCCTCATTTTCCCAGAGAAATTATTTTCATCTCCTACCTTATTTCCCGTAATTATCAACTGGGAAAGCAGCTGAGGTGACAGATGACATAATTAATGTCTTCACTTTGTTTTGTCCATAATTAATGTCTTCACTTTGTTTTGTTGCCTCCTGTGACCAAGCCTCATTCCCCAGCTATGGAAACAGCCCCTCCTCTGGAAGGAGGGGACATTCCAGGAGCTTGGAAAAAATCCCAAATCTCACCCCAGTGTGGGTGGAAAATGTGGATTTGTGTCGCCCTGTGTGTCCTGCTCTACTTCCTTCGTCTCCTGAGGATTCCAAACCCCGACTCTCATTCCCAAGCTCATCTCAGTGCAGCTCCTGCCCACTGCAGCACAGGAATCTGGTGGTTTGAAGGCTAAAAACTCATGGAATTTGGAGCAAAAGCAGTCCCAGCTAAATCCAGCACGTGAATTACAGCTCAGGAGTTTGTGTCTCAGACTCCTCAACAGGGAAAGTGTAAAGTAGGAAGTAAAGGGTTAGGAAAAAATGAGACGTTGTATTTTTACATTTTTAGGGGTTTTATTTTCAACTGAAACCCTAGCACAAGTGAATCTGCAGTGTTATATTCTCTATGTGATGCATTTTCTCTATATGATTTACTCATCTTCTAAAGTAAACCAAAAATTATCTTTTATGTTTTTCTAAAGCCCAAGAACCTGAGAATTTCATTATAAATTTTCACAGCAGCACGTCCTCCCATTTTTAATGAATCAGAGGCATTGTTTGCATCATGATAAGAAACCAGTCGAGTAATTCATTGGATAAAAGAATCAAGGAGACTGAATAAATCCTGAAATCATTCCATAAAAACACAGCAAGCTCAGGGAAGCAGCTCCCACTCCTCCAAGGTTTTTGTGTGCACATCTCTTCTTCCAGACAAGGACAAATTCATCATTTCTGTATCATTTTCCAGATGAAAACTTTTCACATCCAAGCAGCTTTCCCCTGGAATAACAAAGTCTTCAGGGGGGTTGTTCCTGTCCCAATCCCAACTCTGTAATTCCAGTGGGTCATTAAAGTTGAAAGCTCTTGAAGAAGCAAATATTAAAAACAGGGATTGATTGGAGCAAAAATAATTTTGCTGTCAGAGCAAAACACGAAGAGAGAATAAAGCAGAGTTCATTGCTCCTGGACAAAAAGGGGCTAAGGAACCACTTAGATCCCAAAGTCAGGGGGAGGTTTTACTTCACCACAGAGAGAACATTTTCCTGTGGGTTTCCCAGGAAGCTGCAGAGGAGCTGGAAGGCAGAGCTGGCGTGGAAAGCCACACAGACATAGGTGGTGTAGAGCAGCAGCCCCAGCACGGCCAGGTTGAAGGAGTAGAAGAGCACCTTCTCCCAGGGCTCCATCAGGTAACTGCAGGTGATCAGCTCAAACTGGCAGAAGAGCCAGTACAGGTACCTGGGGGTGCTCTTCACATCCATCCCCGCTGCCCTCAGCTTCCTGTGGGAGGAAGGAGGGGGAATCATGGAAAAGGGAACCTGACATTGCTCTCTCCTCAGCAAGGAGGCTCCAGGAGAGCTCACTGATCCAGGAGCTGGGACAATTCCACTCCCCAGGCTGATCTCTGCCAGAATTTCAGCTTGCACTGGGTTACTCAAGACTCTGTTGGAGCAGCTTAATTAAAAAATTCCTTTAAACCCTCTCTCCTTCCTCCTTCCCCTTCCCACCTGTGGATTTCTGCCCAGAATTTGCTACAAGGCTGATTTCTACCACTGCAGGCTGGATTTTATATCTCGTGCTCCAGTGGCTGCTGGAAGTCCCAGGTGCAAACTGAGAGCGTGGAGAACTCCACACATAATTCCAATAAAAAGAAACTCTATCCAGGTAATCCAGCTTTTTCTGCAGCAGGGATTGAATTGATCTGCTGCCAGAATGAAGAAATAATAATAATAATAATAATAATAATAATAATAATAATAATAATAATAATAATAATAATAATAATAATAA
>VZUI01052371.1:0-31181 GCA_013401135.1 Cettia cetti | reverse complement strand
GGAACGGCCTCAGGCTGGGCCAGGGCAGGCTCAGCTGGGCCAGCAGCAGGAATTTCCCCATGGAAAGGGGGCTCAGGCCTTGGCAGGGACTGCCCAGGGAGCTTTGCTGTGCCCATCCCTGCAGGTGGCACCCGGAGGTGACACTCAGAGCTCTGGGCTGGGGACAAAGTGGGGATGGGGCACAGCTGGGACTCCATGGGCTGGGAGGGTTTTTCTAACATCAGGGATTCTGTGATTCCATGATTCTCTAAGTGGATTGTTCCAGGCCAGCAGCTCAAGGAGGTCTTTGTGCAGGCCCTCAGTGCTGAAGCAAACCTGATGTCCATGCCTGGAGAAGGAAGGATGGAACAGAAAGCTCAGGCACAGAGAGGGTGGGCAGGGAGCGCTGCAGGTCACACCAAAGCCAAAGGGACTCTTCCCAATTGCTTCCAGCAAGTCTTGAGTCCATGCCCAGGTCTCTTCTATCTTAATTTGCTTTTTCCAGGATTAAAGATGCACTAGGAAAGGGGGGGAAATGGAACTAATCTGGAAAGGGGAAGCATTACTTGTGACTGTCGTCCAGCACCCAACACTGTGCACTCCACCATCCATGTCACTATTTTATATTTCACATCTAAAGAAATTCTGAGGATGTTTATGGTATATCTGTGTTTATATTTCAAAGTGAATAAGTAAATAGTGCTTCTTTACTTGTCCCTATGTAGCAAAAGAACATGGTGTTTGAGTAAAACCCTCTCTAAAGGTGTAATCCTGGCAGACCACCGTACTATATCATTATATAAAGGGCTGAACCTAATGCATCTGACATTTTGAAATTCAGTGTCTCATCAATATCTCTCAATAAACCTCTTCAAGTGCCAAAGCACTAACAAAATCACAATTCTCTTGAGGTGACAGACAAGTTAATTTTCTTATGAGAAAAAAAAATCAGTTTTGTCCTAGAGAAAATCAGAGAAAATGAACTTTTCACAAGATTAGCTGTTAAAAAAAATAACAACGAACAGAATAAAAGCAACAAACAAACAAATAAAATCTAACCCCCCAACCTCCTGGAGTTTTAATAAAGACTAGAAGGTTGTACTTGGAAAAGCACACAAGCCAACAGCACAAATATGAAAACTGTATTAGTTTAGAATGGATATCTCTCTATACTGGGCACATCTCACTGGATATTGCTATTCCAACCAGCAGCAAAATTGTTTCCCTCTCTCAAGCACAGAATGAGTGAAACACTGAAATACAGCAACTGTTTTGTCAACATCTTACAATTTTGTACTCGCCTTTTTCAAAGACTTGCAGAGGACAGAAAGTTCCTCCAGTCAATGAAGAGGCACAGCTTCCTTACTAAGCATCACACACGCCCCCAGAGCATCTCACGAGGCTCCCGTGGGAGGGACACTCACTGGCAGCCGACCCACAGCCAGTCCACGTGGAGAGGGGCTCCTTTCATGTGTCTGCACATCTCCTGGAGTGATGTAAACCCACAGCCTCCCTCCTTCCTTCCTCTGCAGTGATGCCTTAAGTTTTAGCTTTCATGTTTTTCACATTCTGTGCTGCCCAGGGGTGTAGCTCTGAGCCTCATATTCAGTGTCAGTCAACTCTTTTCATAGAGCAGGGAGACAAAACAAATCCTTTTCCTGCTGCACACCAAGGACAACTTTCAGGCCCAAAAGCACAAACAAGGGTGGCTGAAGAGAGGAACAAGAAGGATGGGACCTCACAGCCTGGAGCTGTAACTGGACAATTAGACCCCAATATGCAAATAGACCAAAACTTAAAAAAATGTAAGACCTCGTGACCAGTCAACCGTTTTGTGACCCATCTTAGTCCACCTTGGGTGTAGCCCTGCTCAGGTCCTGTCCTGCCCAAGATGTATCCTAAAAGCCTTTCAATAAATACCTACTTTATTCTCCAGCTCTGTTCTGTCTCTGTTCCAGGTCAGCCTTCCTCAGGACACCACTGCTGTGACCCTTCCCTCTCCCACTCTTTCTGCAACATCATCTCTTGCTCCAGATGGAGTCATGGCATGTTTTGGATTGGAAGGAACCCTAAAGATCCTCTTGTTCAACCCCCCCACGATGGGACATGAAAACCTTCCACTAGACCAGTTTGCTCAGAGCCCTACCCAGCCTGCTCTTGGGCACCCAATTTTTCCTTCCTGCCCCTTCTTAAAGGTCACTGTCTGGAATCAGCTCTTAGACAAAACATTTGTGTAAATAACTTTTGCAAAAGATGCTGGTCACATTGCTCTGCAGTAAGACAAAGCTCACTGGGCCATGTTTGTGACCCCACAACCTCTGGTTGCTCTGCCTTCACTCCCTCACAGCTGCTGCTTTTAACTCTTCTGTAAAAGCAAGTCTCGCTGGAAAATCTACCCCTTGATTGTGGGAAAGGAGGAAAACACATCACTCTCTCCTCCTGGCGTCGTGTCCAGCACACCCCATGGCACAGGGAGAAATCCTGAGGGAGGATTGTGCTGTCCATCTCAACAGGGTCTCCTAGTGCCCATCCTCTCCAAAAGGCTGGCAAAAATCACTCTATATAAAAAAAAAAAAAAAATATTAGAGGCCATTTTTAAAAAATTAATTAATTTATTTATTTATTTAAATTGCAGAAAACAAGGAATGGAGTCCTTCAGAACATGCCCTAGAACCAGGTCTGAGGGAACACTCCCAGGTCCAAACAGAAGGAAGTGGAAGATTCAGCCAGAGATCAAATGAAGGCTGATCTGTTGAGTAAGGGTAGGGGGAGAGGAAGATACACCATGAGCTGCCATGAGATTTCTCCAGTGTGTTATTCTTTTTAAGTAGAAACATGTGGTGGAAGATTAAGCAGCATCTTTTTAATCTCCAATTGTCCAGCTCCCCCTGCTGTAATTACATATTGGACACAAATGGCAGCAGATGTTTGGTGTCTAAGCTAAGAATTATATACTTACTCAATATCCCAGTGATTCAAAACACTGACTGGGAGGTTGGAATTTAAATGTACATGGAGTGGCAAATGAAAGAGTTCCTAGAACACCACGAGGCACAGAGAATATTAATGCAAACTTGAGGATGCACCCTCAATGGAAAGAGAAAAAACAACTGAATACCAGCTGGAGTGGTTTTAATTACAGCAATTTCTCCTTAAATTATTTAAGCCATCCTCATCCCTGAAAAGCTGAGCCTCCATTGTTATTTTTCACATAATCAAATATCTACAAGCCTATGTGTGCAGCTAGATAGAAGGTTTTTCCTAATCATTTCATCATCTATCAAGTGGCCAGACTAATTTCCCCATATAAAACCTAATAAGAGCAGATCTATCAGCCTGTATTTTACCTTGTTTATTTTCCAAGGCTTGTCCATTATCCAACCACATGAAACCTTTTTGCCTGGCTCACTGAGAATTTTAAACAAGTGGCTATTTCTTCCTTTCACCAGACTTGCCTTCCCTTGAAATATCACAGTGCTAGGAAAGAAGATGCTTTAAATTGGAGAGATGCCTTACAGACATGAATCATCTTCCCTAAAATTTAAAGGTATCAAAATAAGAGAGGATGCAGCTCTAGGGGCACTCAGGCATGTGAACTTCCACAGATTGCATCTCACTCCAACCACTTTCTCATTTCCTGAATCAACAGACTCGCTCCATTTTCTCTCAAACATCCAACTCCTTCCACCCATACTCTGGGTACCAGTTGAAAGCCCAAAATCTGATTCCTCCCACTGCAAAGGCTCAGGCAGGAGCGCAGATTTGAATGTTCTGAGCCACTCCAAGGTGCAGATGCGCACCAAGAACACGTGTCTGAGCGTGACATAAATCCCTTTACTCATATGCACGTCACAGCTGAGGGCAGACACTTGTTTACCAAAACATTTTCTGACAGAAAACTGAAAACACTCTGAAGTCCATTAGTTTCACTGACCTTTATGAAAATGCTGACTTTTAAAAGTGCATTTTATTACATATGACTTCATTTTTCTTGCAAGATCACAGGCTGGGATGCAACCCAATGTGCTGTTTGCTGCCAGATGGCGTGTTGGAAGGGTACAAACTCATCTCACACAGAGTGCTATGTGGCATGAGAATGCTGTTCTTACACTTCTAAATAGTCGTGCCTCTTTGAATGGTTTAGATCCCCAGTATCCTTTCAGTAAGCTCAGAAGCTCTTCCCATTTTAACTAAAGCCTTGTGAAGTTAACAGATAAATACCAGAGAACCACTGGTGAAATTTTTACAGATAATTAATCTGCCCCCTGCCCCTTAAATTTTCTAGATGCAGAGCTCCTAAGAGTCAGCAGGGCAGCTGATCCAGCCACTGGCTGATGTGCATAGGACCAGAAAAAAACTCCACTGCCAGGTATTAAAGCAGCTGAGAGAGCAATAAATTGACCATAATGCATAATTCTGATAAAGGAAATAACCTCCATGTGCCTTCAGCTTGCCCTGGGTTCTCCTGAAAGAGACAGGGGACAACCCAGGGTGTGTGTTCCACCAGTCTGTAACCCTGATTTTTCCTGGGAAAGTGCTGCTTATATCCTTAACAACACCAGGCTCTTCAGAAAAACCATCTATGTATTTTACCTGCTCTATCAGAACAACAACAACAAAAAATCTTCAAAACCCTTTGGGAAGAGCATTCCACGTGTCAACAGGGAAGGTCTACATCCACAGCCAGGCTGAACAGGTTTAATTTGCACCAGCAAATCCTGTGCAGCAATCCTGCATGGCTGCCCCGTGCATTTCAATTTTCGACACAGTTGCTTTAGAAAAGGAGCTGGGAAAACCTCTCTCCCTCTTTCCCTCGGCAAAGCAAGGCGCACAGTCTGCACCCGCTGCTAAAAATTGTATCGGTATCAATCTCCTCAGCATCACAAACACACCCACACGCGTCTGAATCCTGAAACGCTTATTTCGCAAAGAATGTGCCAAAAGATTTACTTACTCTTTAGAACAGTTTAATGATGTTGTGGGGATCAAAGGAGCAAGCATTTTCATGACAAAAGGAATTTGTACTCCAGGCTCCACGGCACAGACAGTGATTAGTGAGTCATACATATGAAGTGTCTCGCTTTTCTCTTTTTAAAGAGCTGTTGTAGCATTTACCTAAACATTACTGTGCTGAATCAGTACTTTCACGAGTCTTCCCAACGATTACCTGAACCTCTCACCTTTACCTGCTAATATCCTGGTGATGGCTCCTCGCCTGAAAAATGTGATCAGCTCCCTTATTTGGCTGTTAGCAGACATTAAGGATGCATCCAGGACTTCCTGAGATTCCCAGGAAAACAACCACTGCATCTGCAGGAGATTTTAAAATAACAGTTCTGAATGTATTTTTATTCACAAATATATATAAAATATATATTTATATTATATATATATACACATACATATATATGTATGTATCTATATATAATATAGATATAAATTAATTTTTTATATATATACAAAATTAGAAAGTGTCTCATAATGGAGCTCAGCTAACCCAAAGAAACATTTTAATTCTATTACTTAATCTTTAAAAAAAATAGTAATAACTACCCAGATCTGAAACACCCACGCTCATTGTGATGCAGCCCCCATCCTTCTCCTGAGGCTTTCCTGTCTAAGCCCTACTTCTCTCTCCTTCCAGAGTACAGATCCCATCCTGTTACCCTCCTTCCGAAAAAATGTTGTTTTCATCTCCTCAATAATTGCAGAGGAGGATGATGATGATGATGATGATGATCCTTCCTCCACCCTCACTGCTCTCCCTGTCCCTTTTCCTCCACAGTGTCCCTGCAGTGTCGCTGCCTCTGCAGCTTTGTCACATTCCTGGCACCCAAACGATTCACCCCATGGTGGTAGTGGGTTGCTCTTGGAAGTTAGGAGAGCGAAAGGGAGGAGAAAATTATTTTCCTTTTTAAATTGGCCAGAATAAAGGATTTTTTTTTTTTTTTTTTTTTTTTTGTGGATTTTCTGGATGCAATTTGACACCCAGGAACTTTTGGGCAAGTTGGGTTTCTTTTCATTCCATGTCCTCTGTCCTTGTTCAGCAAGGAAATGTTTTGGTGCTGAAAATGGAAAGATTTCCAGGAAAGAGTTGCCCATAATTTGAGTTCTAGAAGAAACCTACAGCTCCTTGAAGGAAATTAAAAACAGCAGGAAAACCAGTTGTTGTCTCACAAAATTCATTTTATAAAGAAAAAACAATACTGTCTAAACTGGGATCACTTCTTATTTTTCATCTGCTAAAATTTCTTATTCCTCTTTTTATAGATCTGCCACCAAAGATTCATTCATTCACTAGCAATTCTCTTCCAGTGGTTCATTAGCAATCTCCCTACATTTTTGTTGGTTTTCCTCAGCATGTCCCAATGGGGGGGACATTCAGGCATCAGATGTGACGCTGTGGTGGCCCCAGTGGGTGACATGTCCTCCTCTGCTCTGCGTGGCTTCATTCCCTCGTGCATGACAGCCCCTGACACGAGTGAAAAAGCAGATGAATAAATGACTTCTCTGCTTTCTTTGGTGCTTGCCATCCTCACAACCCCTGCTCTGTGAAGTGGGAAATTCAATTTACCCCAAGGTGCGGTCCCAGCCCTGCCACCATCCTCACTTCTCTGTCCTGCCACTGAGCCCAGGTGGTTTCAGCACAGCTGTCACTGCTCACCTCTGCTCCAGCTGCAGGGAGAGGTCCTGCTGCCAGATATTACTTTAAGAACAGGCCCTCCATGCCCAGGAACTCTGAAAAACACTTAAAGGTCCAAGATTGCCAGAAAAAAAACCACTGTTCAAAATAAACCCTCACTGGAGCGAGAGCATTTTGCATGATTCATGGGCAGCACGGTACCTGAAATATTTCTGTGGTGCCTTTCCCTCAAAGAGCAGTGTTGGGATTGCAAGAGAACATGCCAAAATACTCACACTGTTCCTGCTTGAATAGATGCTGCTAAATGTATCTGAAGGAAAAAAAACAGAAAGCTGTGCTGAACTCCTGTGTCAAATATGGCCAAAAACTTGACATTTTCTCTTGTCTGGTTGCTTAGTGCAAGGAAGGGAGAAAACACAGTTATTCTGCCATATTAATAAGTTAATATCCTGACAAAGAATATCTCAAAGATGTTAAGTTGGGACCACTAGCCAAATAAGCATTTCCCCAAAATTAGGAATATTCAGATGAAAACTCCAGACTTGGGCAGAGCAGAGAGGAAAGGCTGCAATACCAGGATTCAGATTAGCTGGGAAGCCTGGCATAGGAAGCAGATTGCTCTGCTGCAGCTGATGCTTGGCTTCTTGAGCAAACAGACCCAGTCTTCTGTGTAAAGGTGCACACAGCTGAGGCAAGGATGTGTTGCAGGATCCCACATGCCTTTAGCTGAAAAACAGGGAGATTCTTCTGAGATGGCTTCAGGGTGTGTGACAAAACCATCTTGCTGTCGATATTCCCTGATTCCAAACAAGAATTTCAGAGCCAGTCAATAAAATTCGTGTTCCTGGGTTCATGTCTAAGCTCCTAAGCAGAAATGCTCCGAGAGGCTCGGAGCACCTGCAAATCTGATTTGTGCTCACAGCAGCCGCAGGAATTCTGCACCTTTGAAACTTCAAGCCCTTTGACAGACTGAAGCATTTAATACCTCAAATGCTGTACTTTTTGTTATCCTGACTAATATTTGAGAGCTGCACCTTCCCCTCTGCTGAGGCAAATTGCAAAGAGCTCACATGGTTCATCACCTCCAAGTTGTCAACATCCCTTTGTCGAGGCGTTGACGTTGGAGCAGATGGCATTCCCGGGGTGATCTCACTAATAGTCAGAAGTCCTGCCCCCTAC
Organism: Cettia cetti; assembly: GCA_013401135.1. Taxonomy (NCBI): domain Eukaryota; kingdom Metazoa; phylum Chordata; class Aves; order Passeriformes; family Sylviidae; genus Cettia; species Cettia cetti. The sequence goes on along the minus strand of VZUI01052371.1, from coordinate 23,380 downwards.
CTCCTTCTTTCATTGCTGTTTAGCAATGCCTCTGCACCCCAGCTCATGCCTGAATGATCACCTGCTCCTGCCTCTGCCTCCTTTCCAGAGCTGCTGCCTTGGGAATGTGCTGCCCCATCCTAGGAGTGAGAGCTCCCGCCCTTGTCCCTGGATGTGCGCCCTGGCATGTCACATTTGGAAAATCCGTGTTGTTCAGATGAATGCTGCTCCCCAAGAGATTGAGGGAGGCTGTATCATAATCAGTTCTTTCTTCTGTTTAATTATGGCTGTGTCCTCACCTGGGATTTATCATTTGCTCTGAAGAGACTTAACAGACTGAACCACGAGCAGATTCCTGGAGAAATCTGATGTTAACAGCCTTACTACTTGCACTCACTCCCATATTCCAAGAACAATTTTTACCCACCTTTGTGGGTTTGCTGCCTTTGTACTGGTTTTTCTTCTATCAAAGGAGCCCAGAGGACCTTTCAAATACCTCTCAGAAATCAGAGTAAATCACATCAACAGTGGCTTCTTGCTTTATTAAGAACCATGAAGTTGGAGAATACTTATTCTGCCTGGAGGGAATGTTGGATGAGACAGCACTACACAATCACATTTTAATTTTTGCCTTGCTCAAGGTGAGGCAAAAGGTTTCTTGGAATCTTCCTGGAATTCATATCAAATGAGCCAGTTATAAAGTTTCTTGGGTTAAACCTATTAAAGTTTCTAAAAATTAGCATATCATTAGCTTCTTCCAGTATTTTGCAACTTTCTTGTCTGCAGTGAATGTTATCAAAAGTCTCAGGCAGTTCTTGTTTTGCCAACAAACTAAAAAAGACTCACATGCATTTTCAGCTTTTTCCTTCTCTTGTCATTAATTTGTCCATTTTGGGGTTTTTTCCACATGAACAGGTAATGAAAAGCTGTCCTCCCTAAATCCCTTCTCCGCATTAATCTTTTTTTCCTTCTCTGGCTTCTCCTCCAGTCTGTACTCTTTCCACTCTGAGTTTTATTTACCCAGATGTCTTAGGGTTGGGTTTAGGTCTTTATCCCTCTGATAATTCTTTTACCAGAAAGAACCTGATGAGAACCAAAGCCCTTCTGCTTCAGCCTCTGGGTTCTGACACTGGCCAGCATCAACTGCTCCAGAGGCAGATATTGGCCATTTTCCTAGCCAAGCAGTGTCTTTCTGATTTCTGATGCTTCAGGGTGGTTTTAAACTCCATCCTTTCTCCTTTCTTCTTTGCCAGAATCATATTTTTAAAGCAACACAACCAGAGGCAAGATAATGAGAGTAAAATCCAATCACCTGTTTTTCACGGGGATCAACTGTGAATCTTCTGAGCCAAGACTTTGGCAGAGAAATTGGCAGTTTCCATAATGGAACTGTGAATCAAAACACACAGCCAGGGATTATTATTGAGCTCCCATCCAATGAAGTGGAAATGTACTTTTGAACTATTGCTTTTAGTACATATTACTCCACATTCACTCCAGTTAAGCAGACAGCACTCCTTGGTTGCAAGAGACAATTTATTACTTCTGTGTGAACTTGTAGTGGTTACTGAAACCACTGTGCAACTCTTAAACTTTCTCAATGTTTCATGTTAAATGAATGCAATCAAAATGAATAAGGTGTCTTATATAGATAATGCAATGTGCAGAATGAATGTCACACATTAAGGATACACAGAAGTAACAGGCCATGCTCCTGAAAGCATTCCTAAATATTCGTGTCAGCCTCTCTGAGAGAAGGAAGGCTGCACACACAAAGTACTGGACATCTCTAATTATTCCTGATAAAAGTTGTGACACCAAATTGTTCTAAATGCACAGAAAAAAAACCCCAATACCATATTGTGAGAATGCACAAAAAATTCAAGTGATTTTCTGAGTATCTTGCTTCATGCAGAAAGGGAACACAACACCTCAGACCTCAAGAAATCACAAAGACCTGGGAGAAGAAAGGTCACAGAGCTGAAATGCTGCCACTGGGCCATGGCCACAGGCTCCCACTGGAGTTTGTTATCAATGTCAGAGGTGCTGCATCAAGAGCAGCTTTCAGCTTGCCCTGGTCAGCCTGGGAGTTTTCCATTTTTCCTCAAGTCTAGGAGGCAAGAAGAAAAGGCTGAGGGAATTGGTAATGTTCAGCCTGGAAAAGAGAAGCTTTGGGGTGGCCTAATTGTGGCCTTTTAATGCCTGAAGGGAGCCTGCAAGAAAGATGGAGAGAGAGAATATTTACAGGGCCCTGGAGTGACAGGACAAGGGGGAATGGCTCCAAACTGAGAGAGAGTAGGGTTAGATGGGATGTTAGGGAAAAAATCTTGACTGTGAGGGTGGTGAGGCAGAGGCTACCCAGAGCAGCTGTGTCTGCCCCATCCCTGGAAGTGTCCAAGGCCAGGTTGGATGGAGCTCTACTTAACCTGGTCTGGTGGAAGGCCATGCCCATGGCATGACTGGGTGATCTTTCATGTCCATTCCAACCCAAATCATTCTAGGATTCCGTGATTCCATAGCAATTAACCCACTTGTTTTTCCAAAACGATTTCCAGCCTCAAAGTTTGCAGGGAAGAGCCAAACAAATGTGCTGCGAATAACTCAGAAGCTAGAAGGCAAATGTGAAAGATTTCTAACTTATTTTCCAAAGCCTTACGCATTACTCTTCGATGCCTTTTTTAGCCTGACTCATCTTGACTAAAAGCTTGGCAATAGCAAAGGTTGACAGTAACTCTAAACAACATTTGGGTGAGAAATTAGAAGGCTGGCAGAGGTAACAGGGTTTGCTGATAAAAAAAAAATAATAATAAAATAAATAAATAAATAAATAAATATATAAATCTCCCAGTTTATCTGCAAAGTCATGCACCTGGTGAAATGCCAGGCACGCTGGATGGTGTGGCATGAACTGGAGGAGCTGCTGGAGCAAATCCATGGGTCAGACATCCCTCTGCCATGGCAGCTCACCTGCCACAGCTCCAGGGAGCATAGCAGGAAAACCTACAGCTCTGCACACAAGGGATGACTGGAGTCATCATTTATTCCCTGCTCTGGTCCCAGTTCAGGAAAGCTGCTAAGTGCCTGCCCAATTGTTTGCAGGATCAGAAGCAAAAGTGAATTTTTCAGTGGTCTGTATACAACATGTCCAGGGAACAATTTTTAAAGAAAAAAAAAACAACCTTAGAATTATATTTTCCTCTTAGTTATTAGAGTCTATACTAAAGCATTTCTCTTTTACCATTCATACTTGACTATTTTTCTGGGATTTAATGTCTCTCCAGGTTTTGCACCTTTTTTAAAGACTCTTCATGTGCTTGTTACAGCAGGGAAAGCTACAGGACACTGGCACTGGCAGTCCTCTGGGCTCCAAGGTGACTTTTTGTTTGCTGATGAGGTAACCTCCAGGTGGGAGAAACAACAGAAGAAACCATTCCTATAATAACCTGTCTCTTTAAAGAAAAACATAAACAACTGCAATTTCTCAGATAAATGCATGTTTAATGTGTCCCTTACATCTTCCTCTCACATCCCCAGGAATTCACTAACCTTTTCTGCCACAGTTTATCTGCCCAAGCAGCAGGTCAGGAAAAAGCCTTGGCATTCCCCAAATTCAGGCTCATCCAGGGCTGGCTCCCAGAGTCAGAGCAACCCTGATGCTACAGTGAAAAGCAGCCAGTGACCAGAGAGTGACCCCAGAAGATGCACCAGAAATCGAACCATCCCAAGAAAATCACCCCAGAGGCAAAAATTTTATGAAGAAAAACAAGGACTGAGAGTGTGTGGAACAGGGAGATCAATTAGCTTGCCTCTTTTTTGGTTGGGTTTTTTTTTCTGCCTGGTGGATTTGCTTTAGTTTTGCATTTGTAATTACTTAAATGCAGTGTTCTTCACAAGAGACATAATTCACAGGCCTTTAATGCTGTGCCTTTCAAAACAAACATGAGTCACAGCCCCTAGGTAAACTTCCTGGGCTGGCAGAGAATATCATTATTGTGTGATAGAGTGCAGCAAGCTGCTCGCCAGATTACTCAGTCACCTAAAGCTAGCAAAATGCATTGCCATTTATTTATTATGCTCATGATAATTACAATTATCATCACTGCAGTGCCAATCTGTTTGCTGCAGAATGAAGGCCTCTTCATGATGTCTCCAAGGATTCAGTGTCAGCCCTGAGTAGCTAACCAAATTATGGGGCCTTGCAGGATTATTTTTTTTTCTGCAAAATGAGGTCTTTAAGAGGTATCAAGCAGCACTCTTCTGCTTGTTTAACAACACTGTTCAAGAAACCTCTGCTACAAACCTTCTGCACAAAGGACTGTTCTGGTCCTTGCTTTGGGCGACGCCTTCCAAGAAAATATCCAAGTACGACTTCCAGCTCAATATCAAGCACACCAAAGATAAAAATGAATATATACTTCCAATGCCCCACAAATGTGTATTTTCCTGCATCTATTAGGATCCATAGAAATTACATAATGTCTGAGTATGGGTGCAGAGTAAACAGGACTCTGCCTCTGCCTTTATTTCTAGCCCGTTCCTCGGAACGTCTTGGCACCCGGGAGGAGTCAGAACATGCTGAGACATTAGGCCAGAGAGAGTAGCAAAACCCAGATTGTGAGCAGAGGGGGTGGAAACACAGAGTGTGGGCAGGTGAGAAATGTGAGATCATTTATCCAACCCTGCAGCAGTCTAAAAGAATACTCAGCTTCATATGGTGTTTTAAATCTTCAGAATCCCCGACGAGCATTAGTCAAACTAATGAAATTAGTCATCTAAGGTCGTATTCTTTTTATTTTCATTTTAAAAGGGGCTTTTGCTGGAGGATTTTGATGATTTGCGTTGATTTAAAGCCCTGCAAATGAGTTCTCTTAAGTTGCCTCGTGTTTCCCTTCACATACCTGCTGGCAGGTTGTCTGCACACTGGTTCCTTGAAGGCTCCTGACGTGCTCAGCCTCTGTGTTTCCTGGTAACAACACATGTTCCAATGTTAGGTGACATTCCTCAGACGAGACAGGACCACATCTCTGGGATTCACTGCAGCTAATTGGGTTTGGAGAGCTGTCTTGTCACCACACCCTCACTTTGCTGATGTGGAAATAGGTTCAGCACAAATGCACTAATCTCTTTCATTTTCATATACAATGAGAGGCTGAATTACAGCACTTAATAAAAACCACTTTGCTCACCCCCATGGGAGTTGCAGACGATCATCATTAGTGTAAAACCACAGTGATCATCTCACCACACTGAGCCCTGGGTGTTCAAACGTGGCTCTAAATCCAAAACACAGACTGGAGGCAGCTCTTGGGTTGATTCAGTGTTGTTATTAATCATAGATTCATAGAATATGCTGAGTTGAAAGGGACCCACCAGGATCATCATTCTGGCCCTGCAGAGCATCATCCCCAACAATCCCACCCTGTGCCTGGGAGCGTTGTCCAAACACTTCCTGAGCTCTGCCAGCCTTGGTGCTGTCACCATTCCCTGGGCAGCTGTTCCAGTCTCCAAACACCCTCTGGGGGAAGAATCTTTTCCTAAAATCCAACCTAAACTTCCCCTGACACAGCTCCAGCCACTCCTTCAGGTGCTGTCCCTGGTGACAGAGATATCAGAGCCCCTAAGATATGTGGAACAAAGAGAACATTTGTCACCTCTTTGGGCACAGAGCTCTAGCAGAGGTCTATCCCTGCAGAACAGCAGAATAAACCTTCTTCTAATCACACCCAGGAACTTTTGGATAGGCATTTGTTATGATTTTGCAGTGAGAGGGAATGTGAGGGGAGAAAACGAGCCCTGGACATTCACCTTGTCAAAGCTCCCAAAATGATGAATGATAAAGGTTCACAGTGAGTGACCCTCCTTGCACGGCAGCAATTCAGGCAAAAATTATCAGGAGCTGAAACTGTTTATCCTTCATTCTTGCTACCATGCATAATGGACCAATTAAGATATATCATGAGCTGCTCATTGATGTCAGACAGAAGTCAGAGGAACCCAATAGATGGGAACTAAATCAGGTTGCCAAGGACAGGTATGAAAGGAAAACAAACACATAAGGATGAAGGAGAAAGCCATAATTAGGAGAGGTAGAGGGTAACAAGAAACATTCCATAAATACACTAAAAGATGGTGAGAAAAACGTTTTCACCATAAACAAGGAGAGGGTTAGTCTGCTATTTAACAGGAAGGGAAAGTGACTTCAGAAGACAGTCAAGACCACAATGGTAAATGCCCCTTTTGCATCAAATCTTCACTAGAAAAATGGGGACAAAGGTTTTTAGTTCAGGTCAGTTTCATTTCTAACCATGAAAGGCTAAGGGTCTTTTGAATTTAGGAGAGGCAGACAAGGAATATGGAGAGAGACTATTTATTAGAGCCTGTAGGGACAGGACAAGGGGGAACAGCTTCAAGAAGAAAGGGGTTAGAGTTAGATGGGATCTTGGACAGGAATTGTTCCCTGGCAGGGTGGGCAGGCCCTGGCACAGGGTGCCCAGAGCAGCTGTGGCTGCCCCTGGATCCCTGGCAGTGCCCAAGGCCAGGCTGGACACTGGGGCTGGAGCAGCCTGGGACAGTGGGAGGTGTCCCTGCCATGGCAGGGGTGGCACTGGATGAGCCTTGAGCTCCTTTCCAACCCAAATAATTCTGAGATTCTGTGTCCTCTCTTTTGACTTTAATAAGAATTTTTATTTGATCTGATGTAACATCTACTCAAGCAAGTTGCAAAACCCAGTCTAGGAGGAACTGTCTACATAGACATAACCTAGATTCAGTCCAGTTCTGTGTTTTCATTCATAGCTACCACCATGGAATAAAGCTGGAAGAAACTAGAGAATAGAACGTAAAATTATGTTTGCAAACTAGCAAAATAGCAGGGGGGGAAATGGAGTTCAAGAAATGCAATTTCAATGTCCTCCACTCAACAGACAGAGCAAATCCTGGATGTGGAGAAGCAGGTTAGGTAAGAGCTCTGCAAAGAGCTCTGGGTGTGGGTGTTACAGACAATGACAAACTGAGCGTGAGTCAGCAGAGTCACACGGGTGTGAAAATGGCAAGTGTCACACTGAGATACAGAAACAAAAATAAGGTTTATGAGACATGAATCAATCCTTCTGTTCTAACTGAGCTGGGCACTGCACTCCAGGAAAGTGTGGAGTAAAAGAAGATGGTCCAAAGGGGAGAAAACATTGAAAGAATTGGGATATGCAGCTGCAAGCAGAGGAAAATGTACCAGGTAGCCATCTTCAGCAAGGGAAGAGAATAATTACCTGTTCTTTGGGGAAATAGGAGCTAGGAGAGAAGGTTTAATTCACTGCAAGAAGGATTAAAACATTAGGAAAAACATTTTTACTGGAAAGCCTGGTGAAGGAGAACAGTAGAATTCCTGCTGCAGCTGTGTCTCCTGCACTGGAGGTCTAAGAGGATGCTAGAGAAATGTGGCAGAAATCATCAAGGTCTGTTTGATCCTCTTCAGGGGAGTGGACTAGCTGAGCTCTGGAGTTCCACCTGTGTCCTAAACTTAACATTTGTGTTATTTATGAGCTGCCCACAGCAAATGAACCCTAATCTTAATGAGTGACCTTGCTCCAGACATGCTGCCCATTGCCCATCACTCCACACCTCACCATCAGGGTTTTTCTGAACACAAACAGATTCTGCAATCCATAATAATAAATCCTTCCTCTAAATAAACAACACTGTTAATTTTTAATTTGGGGAGTTTTTTAAACGACTTCTCCTTTCATTGTCGGCAAAATTCTCTCTTGTGTTTAAACCAGTCTTGTTTCAGGAATTGTATACATGCCTCTCTCTTAATAAATAATCCTGTTTAAAATGCAATTTAAACAGATGCAATATTTTACTAGCAGAAATTTTCAGAACTAATATTTTCTGTTATTTTCAGACACAGCAAAGTTTAAAATTTACTACTAAGTAACATTATTAGCAAAAAAATAAATGCTGTTTCACTTCATTCCAAGCCAGGAATTATCTGTAAGCAACACATACCCATTAAACCAGAAAACCAAGTTACTTTACATCACATGCAAGTTCTCTGACAATGCTGACCCTCCCATCCCAGTGGGAAATGTATGAACTGAATTCCAATAATCAATACCTGCTCAGTGCCTGCCACCAGGCACCCTCAAGGAACTGATCAAAAGCTGATGCTATCCTCTTTTCACCAATGGGAAAATACCAGCAGCCCTGCCTTCATCAAAGACTGAGCCATTGCTCAAGGTCAAACAGGAAAGCAGTGCCCAGGTCAGGAATTTTGCCCTTGAGCCCCAACATTTTTTCTGGATCTGGCTCTAACCCTGCTGATTTATCTTGTTTTTCTGCACAAGGAGATGCCAAGTGCCCAGTTTTAAACCAAGTTCCCTTTAGTCCATAACTATGGGATCACAATAACCACCCTCACAGCTATATTTTTTTTTCCAGAATAAACTGTACAGCATTAACCATTGATGCATTATTGTCATTGATTTAGTGGCTGTCACTGAGTTACAGGAGGAGACAGATTGCTGTTATTTTAGCCTATAAAAGGTCTTATGCCTCTGTCAGCAAACACTTTATTCCTTAAAATAAATAAATAATCTGAAAGAAAATAAACAAGCTGGAGAAATGGTTTAGACAAAAAAAAAAAAAAAAAAAAAAAGTAAAAAGAAATAAAGAAAAAAGAAAAAACCACACTTTTTTTCCTTTTTATTATATACCTTTTTTTTTTTTTTCATTTTATGTTTTAACTGCTGCATTGGCTATTTCTTTGTGGATAACAGAGCTCTGCCTCAGTGCTTTACAGGGACCTGGAGAGCAAGTGAGGACATTGTTCACACCCCACTGGGAATACTTGTACTGGGCATCACTGGCAGGATCTGGGTAGCAGAGGACTGCAGGAGAGACCTGAGTGGGAGGAGGCCATGAACTGCCCTGGGCTGATCACAGCCACATCCAGACAGCTCTGAAACATAAAAACAACCTAAATCTCAACATTTCAACCAGCCAGAGGAGCACTTGGCTCCTCTGCTCAGATACATTTAAGAAATGGGGGCAAGCACTGAGGGCAGGAGACAAAGGAGATAAAGGCATCTTTTTTGGATGCCAAGGAAAACTGTGAAGAGAAAGGAAAAAGAGATTTGGAGGAATGGAAGGGCCACGTGGAAGATGCTCCTGAGAACAGGAGGCACAGTCCTGGAAGGCAAGAAGTGCCAAAGGAAGTTTTCCTCTGCCCATCAGCTGCCCAAGGAGCCAGTGGGGACTCACTGTGGCACACAGGACAAGGGATGTGGAGAGGGGGAGGAAGGGGGAGAGGTGCTGGATTGAAGCTTATCCTGAGAATTGGGAGGAAAAGTGCTTCCCTAAGTGCTGAATCATTTCTCTCTCCATCTTTTCTCGATGTTTGAATCAGTAATTAGTGGCTTATGTTAAATGACAATAACTTGAAGTTCCTTGTGTAGAGACATTTTGCCTGTGATACTTCATGTTTCCTCACTATCCTGAAAAAACTTCCAGATACTGTCATCTAAACAAATCTGCCTTCTGTTTCCTACTTCCTAACTCAGGTTTTAAATTCAGCCCTGCTGAATCTGCCACACCAAAGGCCAGATTTAGGCTGTGAATCCAAACTGGCCACTGATGTCAGGACTCTTGAGAAAAAGTTCAGAGCAGCAGCAAGAAATGCCACTGTGCTGCAACTTAGATTTTCCAGCTGTGTTCAAAATGTCAACAAGGCATTTACCTTCCTGTTCCTGCACCTCCAGTGAATAAAAAAAACCTCAGGAGCACCAGAAATTGCACAGGAATATCTGCACAGCACAGCAGAGTAGGAGAGTGCTATCAGTGTTTCCATGAGGCACCAGCAGCATTTAGCAAAAATCTAAGGACTTGGCCAGCTCACTTCAATTATCTAATTTGTGGGGCTATGTTTCATATATGTTTTAGATTGATTTAATTACTGTTAATTAACATAACTTTATGTATTATGAGAGACAGCAGATACCCATAAAGATTTTTATATTGAGCCGTATGGCAGCCAGCAATGCACCAGCCAAAAAAAAAAAAAAAATAATGAGGCACATAAAAAAAGCCTGCTGCACAACACTCCTTGGTAATTTTGAAAAATGAATGTCAGAGTTTGCACAATACAAGAGATGCCATCCTGCTCTTGCCTTCCCCAGTCTGGCTATGGAAGCTGGATCAAACTCAGGTTGGGATTATGGAAGGTGCAGACTCCAAGGCCGATCTGGGGGGAGCCAGTCCTCACCTCTGGATTTTCTCCTTCCCCAAAAAGCAGAGTAGATAGAAGTATTTGAAGTATTTCCTTTAAATATTTCCTTTAAGTATTTCCTTCCTGATGGAAGATACTCCCTGAACTCTTCCCTAGGATCAGGAGTGTAGTGGTTTCAAGTTTGCCAATTTCAGTTTGTGTCTACTAGAATCATTTGCTCCTTTTCTGCTGTGAGATAGGATTAGGAGAGAGAGAAGCTAAGCAGGCCCAAAACTTAAAAGGATTATAAACAAAACTACAAGAGAGAAAAAAAATTAATAAGAATCAGAATAAAACCTTCAAAACACTTCTCCTCTTCCCCAACAGCTTCTTTTATTTCTCATAAGACAATGTATAAAGACAAAACTTGGAACTCTAGTCAGTTTTCCCACTTATAAAATAGTCTTTCATCAGCTCATTTAGAGAGAAGAGTCTCTTTTGTAAACCAAAAGATAGGAGATGAGCAGTTTTTTCCCTGTTCTTTCTTGGTGAATTCTGACAGATTTTGCAACTTTTGCTGTTTGCCAGTTAAGATGGACCTGCCAGGTCCTTCCCAACCCCACCTTGCTACAACAGAGACAAAGAGCTTGATGTGAAGGAGGTGAAGAACCTCCACCTGTCACAGGGAGGAGCCTCAAGCTGTGTGAGGCTGCAGAACAGCAGCCACACTCTCCTAGAAAGCTTACAAAAGAAATGGCAAGCAGGGCAATAAAGTTATTTTGTGTCCACAGGAAGTGTCCTCCCACCAACCCAGCCAACAGGAATCTTGTCCCAAGCAGAACAAAAATAGTATTTTACTAAAAATGTTAATTTTAGTAGCACCTTCCTTGGATTGCTCTGCTGTCCCCCACACGGGCAGAACTCAGGAGTCTTCAGGATTCAGTTTGCCAAGGACAGGACAAGGTGGCTGAAAAACACAGAAAAATCAAAGGAAGAAACAAAGCATTTCCAGAGGATGACTTCCTCCTTCCTTCCCCCAGCAGCACAGTTCCCATGTGGAACTGATGCCTTTCACAGAGCAGTATCTTCATTTTCAGATTAAGGCCCGTCTCAGAGATGAGGCAGAGCAAAGAGAAGTTGGAATAACACAGGAAAAACTGGAAAATGTGAGCATTGCAAGGACAAAAGGTTCAATTGACTGCCACTGCAGCTCCAGAGACACAAATCCAGGGGATGCTGGAGAGATGAAGCAGCAAGTTGCCGGGTTGGTTTTTTTCCCTCGCATTTTGGCCACAGAAATGTATACTGAAAAACAGTAAAACCAGAAACCCCACGACGCTCATAATCAAATGCAAACCCCTGCCTGCCATGTGCCCTAATTACTGAGCATCCCAACACTCCAGACCCTGCCCTGAGTTCAAAATCAGAGACTCAACCTTGGCATGATTTTGGCGTCCTGAACGAGTGCCAGCACCGCCAGAGTCAGACCTGTTCCTTCCAGACTCCATCATCCCGGACCTGGAGAGATTAATGTGCTCTACAAGACTGCCACGACTCTTAAATGCTGGCAGAAAAGCTTCGCAGAGCTGGAATTTGTTTTTTTCTTGTACTGGAGCCTCTTTTTATCTATATCACAGTGACACCCGGTGGCCACGAGCATGAATGGACCTCCGGGAGAAAGCTTTGCTGCTACTGCTTTATTGCAGACAGAAATGCATCCTGAAGTGTCAACGTGTGAGCAGAAAGTGAAAATTATTTATAATTAGACCCTTTTTAACAATTAAAAAATAATAAGATGCATCTTCCTTAGAGAAGTCTATAGAGGATTTTTTTTTGTGTGATAAAATAGGCACAGCTTCCATTAAATGCACACAGGATGTGTGGCTATTAGTCAAAATAGAATTTTTTATGATGCTTACTGCTTATTTTTATGAGGAACAAATGCACAAACACAAACATTTTTTTCCACACAGAGGCTGGTGCTTCCATCTTTGCAAAATCAAACTGGAAACATGCTTAACAAAAGGAACTATTCCTACCTTGCCAGCTCACCCTGAGGTGCAACCAGAACTGAATTGCCTTTTTTCCATATATTATGCAAAATATAACCATCAAAGAAAAAAGTACAATATTTTATTTATTGTGAGGGTGGGCAGGCCCTGGCACAGGTGCCCAGAGCAGCTGTGGCTGCCCCTGGATCCCTGGCAGTGCCCAAGGCCAGGCTGGACACTGGGGCTGGAGCAGCCTGGGACAGTGGGCGGTGTCCCTGCCATGGCTGGGGTGGCACTGGATGAGCTTTGAGCTCCTTTCCAACCCAAATAATTCCATTATTCTGTTTTTCATCTAAAAGGTAAAGCATTCAGGTGACAAGGACAAGATTATAGGATGAGTGTCTGAGCTCTTTATCAGTGGTTCTCTCATTCACAGGACTTGGGATGACGTTGTTCCATTGGAAAGATCTTTGGTGGTCAGAAAGGCCAGAACCTGGAGAAGCCAACACTGCAGGGAGAAGGAAAGTGTTTGAATTGACAGAGCAAACTCCTGTGTAACTGAATGTAATCAAAGTCAAGGTCAGAGCTATAACCTCCTCCGTGCACATCATCCCAGCACTGGGGGCTGGAAGCTCGTGTGTTTAGGGTGTTTGACAGTGGGATTCCCATCTTCAGCACCACAGACACCTCCCCACCTCAGACCATACCCAGAAGATCAGGTTCCTCCCTTGACCTGACATCAGGCCACACTCCTGCTGCTCTGGAGGTTTTATCAGTGAGAAATTTACTTCTCCAGCCTTGTCCTCTGTTGCCATCACAATTTTCACAAGCTTCTGCCTCAACACATTGACTTCTCATTGGGCTTCAACAAAATTTTGCTTCTCAAATCACAGCTTGTATCAAAGGGCTGGGAAATATTCCATTTGCAGGTATGAAATAATACTCCATATCCAGGTATGAATTATTCCATATCCAGGTATGAAATAATACTCCATATCCAGGTATGAATTATTCCATATCCAGGTATGAATTATTCAATTTCCAGGTATGAAATACTCCATTTCCAGGTATGAATTATTCCATTTCCAGGTATGAAATACTCCATTTCCAGGTATTAAATACTCCATTTGCAGGTATGAAATATTCCATTTCCAGGTATGAAATATTTCATTTCCAGGAATGAAATACTCCCTATCCAGGTATGAAATATTCCATTTGCAGGTATGAAATATCCCATTTCCAGATATGAAATCTTGCCCCATTCACACAGCTCTGTGTTCATCAAACAAAGCACTGCTGTTTCATGGTTGGGATGAGAGGCTGAGGTGGGACACCCAACACATCAGCATGCAAGGAGCCTCTGTCTCCCACACCATTTTTCACTGAGAAGGCTTTAAAATGCAAAGTTCCTGATAACCTTCCTCATTAGTCATTTCCCTGACTACAACAGCTATCTTTCACATCTGATTCACTCAGTAACAAATATCTGTAGACTATGCATGGCTGGTAACCCCTTGAAACTTCATCAGCACACTTGGCACGAGCATGGAGAAGGTGTCACACTGAAGGACTCTCATAGATCACAGAGTTACCCCAGCCTAAGTTCAAGCTCAGCTTTCAGCTGCCTCAGCCCTGCAATTTATGGCTGTCCTCCCCAAGCAGCCCCCCTTGCTTTGGGCATTTTGTGATCTATGGAAGTGGTTAATTATTTATTAATTTCTTTCTCTGGTCAAGAACATTGGTTGTATCTATTTTGTAAGACAGAGTTCCAGGCTGTCCTTTTAAAAATGTTGATAACATTATTCAAGGCCAAAGAAAGAGATGACACCACTTCAAATTTAATTTATTTTTTAGTGGTAATGGCTCTATGAGGGAATGTTATGTCTTTATGTGCTGGCCCCACCCAGGACTCTAAATATCAACCTTTCAGCTTTCAGAGAGACCTGGTTACATCTGGACTGGCACAGCAGAGAATTTATAAAGGTGAGCAAGCACAGGATCAGGACAATCCTGGTCATCACCCCAGTGAAAACCCCACAGGATGAGGTGCTGACCACCCTCTGCACAGCCCCAGGGGGATTAGAGGTCACACCAAGGCTCTGCTTTCATAATTTCACTTTTCCCACAGCTGAAGCAACACAAAGTCCAGCCCTTATTTATCCAGTCCTGGCTGAGGGACCCCATGTGCACTTTCCACCTTGTAACTTAAAACTTTTACTTCCATGAGAATGTACCCAGCTCTGTATTTTTAATACCCTAAATATATTTTAGCTGCAATCTAGCAATTGCAGTCTAACCCCCAAAAAAGAAAGTTTTTTTTCCTCACTTTCCTATTTTGTATTCCAATAGAAACAAACACTACCAAACTTTTCCCCCTGTGTGTGCAGATACAAGAGTCTGCTGAGCTTTTAGATATTCCCGAGTCCTTTCTGATAAGAAAACTGAGAGTTTAGGCCAGCACATATAACATTTCATGTTATTTATAAAATAATCTTGGTGTGCCAGCGTGGAAATTGTTGAGCTGTAAAAGACTGGAGTTGAATTTGTGCTCTGTCCTCTACAGCTGGACTTCAAGAGTTCAGTAGTTTCCAGACAAGAAATCTTGGATATTTCCCCACAGTATTTGTCTCAAGAAGTTGTTCAGACTTGTTTCAAATGACTCAATGCTGCCACATCCCTTGAAGTCTTGCAGTGAAAGGTTTCCTTGTTGTCTGCCCTTAACCTTCCTCTTCATTTCATACTGTAATATCTAATTACACAATGATTCTCTTCCTAATATTTATGCTGTTTAAAAAAAAAAAAAAGTTGTAGACAAGGCAGACAACATAACACAAAGCAATGCATCTCTGATAAGAGGAGACAAATTGTAACATGAAATATCAGTTCCCATGACTTTGGAGATGAGATAAAATCCACAAGAGAAAAATCAAGGCTGAATAAAGAATCCATGCAAGGCAGACTGCGCAGAGATGAGGTTCCAGCCATTTATGCTCTTTGGAATTCTGCCCTGCAGCCCAGATAGGGAACAGATATTAATCTCATGCCTTTCTCCCTCTGCTTTTTCCCTGGGGACACCTCTCTCAGCACCTAGAGCCACAGGAAATTCAGGTTAGATGACACTTCTGCTGCACCCCACTCCTCAGGGCATGGCCAGCTTCCCAGTGAGATCAGTTTGACCCAGCCCCCATCCAGAAGGGCTTTGGAAGTCTCCCAGGATGGAGATACCTCCTGCTCCACTACTGAACCACTCTCCTGTGTGGGATATCCCTCCCCAATTCCAGTACATCCTTCACCAAAGACTCATAAGGTGATAAATCTGCAGGTAATTTAGAAATCAAACACCTACACAATGCTGCAAGAATGATATTTGTAGTCCAAAATAGTGGTCCAAATTTGTAGTCCAAATTGCTCTGGCAAGTGGCCAGCTTCAAGTGACTTTCTGCTCTTCTCTGTCTCTCCAAGACTGGCTGGTGCAACTTGGGAAACTCCCTGCAAACAAACCAAAAATCAGCCCAATTCTCCTATCCAGGCTTCTTTTGGAGTCCCTCCACAACCAACAGATGAAAATTTATCCACACTCTCCCATGACCATTCACCCAGCCAAATATCCTTTGAGAAGAGAGGAAAAGGAAAAAAGTTTTGTCTCATATGAAGGGTGGCAGTGAGATTTAATGCTCTGATTCCCCCTTTCCTGGCTGCCTGCAGCTCCCTGATTACAACCCCTCGCTGACACAAATATTTTAAGCAAAACAGGAACTTAGAACACTTTGCCATCCCAAATGCTCAGTGCATATATCACCAGAATAATAAATAGAAGCAGGGAGATAGCATTGACACTTGGCCTGAGGCTGGCCCTGCCAAGCAATGCTTAAGAATGTCTCTTTGAATTCTGAAGCACTCTTATGCTCTTTTCTGTTCATGTACCATTGCTTTGAAGTTCATAAACATTCCAGTGAATAGCTTTTTGATTCATGTGAATGCTTGAAAAATACCTATTCCCTGCAAAATGCCTGCACATAATTGAGTTTTTCAATGCAGCAGCACAAATATTTGCTGTTTGGTATTCCACTGCCTAAAGATCTGTTCTCCAGCCCATGAACAGCTATGTAGCCACACAACCAGCATTATATCAGAGAGGGCAAAAAGTCAAACTAGATGGTTTGCACATGTAAATTGACAATTGTTTATCTATATTAGCCACTGAACAGATTTGCAGAGTCCAGATACAGTTAATAAACAGTTCATGAATAGCAAAAAGTATTTTTAGAGTACTCAGTATTTTCACTTTTTGGACCATTATTCGTTATTACCTTTTGCTTAAAGATATGAAAACTACCAGATATTAAAGTGCAGGGTTGTTTTTTTTTTTTTTCACGTGCATGGGTGACAAAGAACAGTGAGAGCCTGCTGCATTTGCACCTTTAGATGAGATAGTGTGGCACCTACAAATCATCACAATGCTGTCTTGAAGCAAACTTCCCAGCACATTAATTGCCTCACAGAGGATTTGCTGGACTTTTATTAAGCCAGGGAAGGTTTAGTTATTAAAGAGATGGAAGTGTTTTGCAGCCTTCACACACTTACACAGAATTACATAGGCAGGAAGAGAAGAGTTGTGATTCAAGGTGCAGCGTTTGTGACAACACCAAACTTCAGGTATTCCCAAGCAGGAAATGAAACCCAGAACAAACTCAAAATTAGTTTAGTTCTGTGACTGGAAGCATGCCCTGAGAGGTGAATTCTGCATGTTAAACATCAGCTCTGCTCCCAGCTGTATTTTTCAGCATGGACACCTGACTTTTTGATGTTGTGGAAGGGAAGAAAGAGCACAAGGCAACATGAGGCTTTACACAAGGCTCCTTTTCCACCAGGAAAAGGCCTTTTTTTGGCATTTCTCCCACTCCCTGCTGAGGGAGGGTCCAGGGAGATGATGGTGGCACGTGGGACACAACAGGGAGTGGCTTGGCTTGTAGATCCAGGTAATTGGAGCTTTCCCAAAACTGCTCCAGCTCCTGCCAGGCTCTGGGTGGAAGTTTTCCAGGCTCTGAGCTCAGAAGGTGCAGTGCACCTCCCCAGCCACCCTCAGCCCCTACAAGGAAATGACCCCTTCATCCCTGCTGCCTGCAGCAGGTCCCTGCAACACAAGACACTTGTGGTTTGACTTGTTTGTTGTCAATTCACTGCCTTTCATTCCTGCAAGGAAACTCCTTACTCTTTGAAGTGGGAAAGAGTTTCAGGGGATGGAGGGAAAAAAAAAGGAAAAAACAAAAGGCTTGTTTCATAATCTTTTAATCTGAACTCTTTAGCAAGTTACACAAGCACTGTGTTTAAGGTTCTTGTGCAGAAGCATGGCTTCGCCCTGCAGTTCTGGTCCACCATCAAATTCCTCTGATCTCTCAGATAATTTGATTTTCTTTTGTTTCAAATGATAGAAGAGAGGGACTCTTTATCAGTAACTGCAGTGACTGGACAAGGAGTAATAGATTCAAACTGAAAGAAGGGACACTTAGCTTAGATATTAGGAAGAAATTCTTCCCTGTGAAGGTGGGGAAGCCCTGGCATAGGATGCCCAGAGAAGCTGTGGCTGCCCCTGAATCCCTGGAAGTGTCCATGGCCAGGCTGGACATTGGGGCTTGGAGCAGCCTGGGACAGTGGAACTCCACAATCTTTGAGGTCCCTTCCAACCCAAACCATCCTGGGATTCTGTTATCCTAAGCTTGGCTTGGCCAACTCTCATTTGGACCATTGCCTATCAGAAGATATAAAACAAAGGAGGATGTCAGTCTCACACAGTTCTGCTGCCTTTGTCCCCACACAAATACCCCCAACACAGCCAATGTCCCTGTCTCCCACCCCAATACTTTTGTGCAGGCCCCTCCAAAGCACTCCAGGGATTTCATCCCATTGCACCTGAACAGATGAGGTGTACCAGCTGAGCCATGGCCCTTACATGGCATTCCTGTGTTCTGAAACCACACAAACCCTCAGGAAAAGGACTGAGCACTGGAGCACATTCTTTTGTGTTAGATGGGGCTGTAGAGCAGGGTTGTTCCATCAGCCTGAAGGCTGCCTGAGCTATTTCCAGACTTCTTCAGGCAGAACACGCTGCAACCTCAGCTCAGGCAGTTTTGAGTCCTACAAACAGGGCCAATTTGCTGCAGTGCAAAGGTATTATTTTCTCAATCACCACGGGCAGTTTGCACTAAAAACCCTCTGAGCACATCCCAACAGAGACAGTGTGAACCTCAGCCTGCACCTCAGCAAAAGGCACAGAGATGAGCGGTGCAGAAAGTGGCAGCGTGCTCAATGCTCTTTTTTTTTTCCCTTAGTATTCAAATTTAAAGTCTTGTTCAATTCCTCTGTGTTTTGCCATGGAGATGGAGTCTGGGAAGGACGACAGCAAACAGTGGGAGAGCAACTGGTTGCAAATTATAGAGAAAAGCTCACTCAGACCTGCAGGAGTGCTGAAAGTGCTGGCTTTAGATGTGACAGCAAGGGCCCTGTCTGCCATCTATGCAAATCCATGACAATCAGGGAAAATGGCCTGACTACAAGGAAAAGGGGGAGTAATTCACATGCTGAATGTCAGAGCAGGAATCCAGGGGAACCCTGTAAAACAGGAGGATTGGGCCAACAAAACCCTCCTGGAATGCAACAAGGAGAAGCCCAAAGCTTTGGAGCAGAGAGGGAACAACTCCATGCATCAGGACACACTGGGAAAGAACTGATAAGGGCTCAGAAGGATTTGGGGGCACTGAACAAGAACCATCACTGAAACTCAGCAAACCCCTCACCAGGCCACATCTGAAGGGCCAGAACAACATATCCAAGGAAGTGACTCTTCCCCTCTGGTCAGCACAGGTGAGATCACACCTGGAACAGACTGGGGACAGAAGTGGGAACCCAGTTCAGCAGGGATCTGGCAGAAAAGGGACAGACAGAGCTCAGGGTGCACAAACACCTGTGAGGAGAAGGTGAGAGGAGCTGGGCTTTGGGTTCACTGCAAGTAGATATCTGATCTCTGTACCCTCCAGAAGTCTCTCCCAACCAGATCTTTCCATCATTCTATGATATAATTATGATAATTATATAAGAATGATATTCTATGAAATAATTATGTCTCTATGTATGCAGAGACAATCAGTCAGGTGTATGTCAGGGGAGAAAATACCAGGGAAGAGGAAAAGAGAAAACAAAACAAAAAAAAAAAACCCTCAGAAATCTACAAGTTAATATGGCAACAAGGTCCTCAAGATCATAGTTGGGACCTAAAATCCACATAAGGATTTCATGGCTTTGGAATGTGTCTGTGTGAGAAAACAAGGAGGAAAATAAGAATCCACTGCTGGCATCACAGTGCCACATTGTGACTTTTGCCTAGAGAGGAGTGCAGACACTTCAACACAAATATTCCCATGCTACTGCAGGTAGGTGTGAAGCACATGAAAATCTCTTATTTCCACCCCTAAACTCAAATCAGCCCATAGAGATTACTCCTAATGGCTACAATTTATTGATAAAATAAAGCCCAGGTGTGAGTTTGCATGAATACTTTTTCATGGCTTGGAAGAAAATATACTTCAGAGGGCTTTCTTCTGGAGAACAATTCCTTCCAGAGCTATTTTTGGACAACGCAACACCCTGCAGTGCAGGCAACAGAAAAATATCCACATGTTGAGTCCAGCATGAGGACCTGATTGATTCAGAGCACTTTCATTAATCTGCATCCATCCTAAAGTTGCAGATTTACTTTTCCAGGAGACCACTGAGCAGATGTTCCCCAGACCAACAAATCTGCCTTGTTCAGCACAGCAGCACCTACACGTCCTGGCTGAGGCCCAGAAGCTGTGTTGTGCAGGCTGACTTTCCAGAGAATTCCCCTAAGAACTGCTCCTGCAGCTCAGCACAGCCCTGGGGTGCCAAGGAGGCAGCAGCAAATTCACTGTCAGAGCCCCTGAGCCAGACCCACTGCTTTGATAAGATATTGAAAGTGGCCACAGGCTGCTCTCATCTTCCAGGACAGGGAGGAGCATGACATTGCTATGAGAAACCTCCTGTCCTCCCCCATAAAAAGCCCAGGGCAGCTCTTACAATGAAGACCACGACCCCTCAAGCTTCCCTTACCCAAAGCAAGACCTTTCCCTTTCTCAGGAGCACCTCCTGCCCTCTCTTCCTGGGCTGGTTTCTTTAAGCCAGACAGGAAATCCAATGGCTGGTCTAAATCCCTGCAGCTGTGCATCCCTGAATTGCACAGGGAGCAGCACCATCCTTCCAGGTCTCTAAAGGTCCTGTGAGGTTTTTTTTTTACACATCTCCAAGCCTCACACCTCTGAAACAGAGCCCACTCCAGGCTTAGGTACAGCTGAGAGCATTTTAAGAGACCTTAACTCTCCCAGGCATGCCCCCCATGGAACAGTTTCTCATAATTCTCTCCCACTTTCCTCAGTTTGTACATGAAGGAGCTTTTCCCAGTATTGTGCCAGATAAATGGAGCTTCCATGATTTTCCCGTGGAAATATTCCTCTTCCTCACTGTCCCTCTTCTTACAAAGGCCTGCTGAAGGAATTGATCCTTCCACATCTCCCCCCTTCTGGTAGGAATGAGAGGTATTTGTATTCTGATGGTGATGGCAAATGATAAATCACCTGTCCCACAAATCAGGAAGATGGATTTAAAAACCACAGTATGATTTTTTTTTTTTTTTAATCTTGAAAGACTTCACACACATTCCAGTTTATGAATCTTTCAGACACAGTCACATCAAATGTTCTTTCCCCTAGAGATGTAGAGGATTGATAATGGGGTATTTTTCCAGTAAAAGAGGAGAATTGCACCAAAAGTATCTGTCTTCAGGAGCTGAGAGTCAAATACAGAGAGACTGGAGATGGAATCAGCACCCTAAACAACACATTGAATCACCAAACCAGAAATATTTTTCTCTGGCTTTCAAAGTTGGATGCTGTCTCCAGGCTTACAGCCACCCATCCAGCACAGCTTTTTAGACTTTTTCTTTCTCCTTGTGTCTCATTCAGCACTTCAGGAATCTGTGCCCAACTGTGCTTGGCATTTGGGATGAAAACACATGGGATAAAAAAAGGCCAAGAAACTGTCTGCAGCCCAAGGTGTTACATTTAGCTGGGCCTTGAACCCTCTCCAAAGTTTCCCTTTCCTTTCCACAGTTGGATGGCCCAATGCAGTATTTTTTGCAGGCTCTGAAGAAGTTTTTTGTGAGTTCTTATATCTTTGATTCCTTTGAAAAGAAGCCCTCTTATGTTTTTGTCTTTCTGGAAAATATAGTCTTAAATTATGCTAGTTTTGAGCAGAAACAGAATAAGGAAGAAGTTGAAAATAAAAGGTCCATACCCTTTGTAAATGTTTCTAGTATGGCACTTGGAGGAGGATTAAATAAAGAAACAAATAACAACAAAAACATGAAAACATCAGGCAAGCTCAATATCTTCCAGGGCAATATAGCCTAGTAAAGAAAACAAGTAATGCTGATCTATAAGAGACAATATGCTTGGGATTAAGAAGAAAAACACAGAAAGTCCTTTTAAGAAGGGATTTAAACTTTGGAAATAAACAATAAGTAAAAGGAGTTAATAAAAAAAATTTCTAAAGTACAAAATGACAAAAGCTTGATGTAGAAAGGGCAAGGAATGAGAAAAGTATGCTAAAATAAAAAAAAAGTGAATTTGGCAGGTGGTGAAGCAGATGAGAAAAATAAACAGAACAGTCATACTAAGCACAAGGTGAGAACATCAGACTATGAAAGGTAGTCTTCAGAAAAGATGGAGATCATGAGGAACAGAAAAAAAAGTGAAAAAAATCAGTCTGGTTTGTATCAGCTTTAGGAGAGTGCAGGGTAGGGAAATGAAGAAATAATCATAGATAATATGGCTGATGTTGAGGCACAAAACAAAGACACATGGAAGGGCTTATCCACTGAACCAAAATTAAGAATTGTGATGAACTGTGCCTAAAAATACACATGCCATGTTTTGATAGTGTGGGCGAGACGGGTCCAAAGCTGAGCACCACTGTTTTTTAAAAAGGTATTTTCTTGGCAATAACAACAAAAATGAAACAAGTGCTGCTAGTGAGGGGAGAAAGATGAATGGTGAGAATCAGAGGGGAAGAATAGAATTTCTGGGTTTTGTTATCTTTAAAGCAGTTGTATCTCTCCAAGAGGGAGATAAGGGAGGCAGAAACAGAATTATTGATGAGTAAGTGTGCAGACAAGAAAGAAGAACATACCTGGGTGCTACGAGCATACCAATATCGCTGGCCAGGAGCAAAAGTGCTGCTGATAGTGTAAATATAGAGATAACACAGAGGCCAAAACAATATCCTGGGCACAGTGCTAAAAGCAGCGCCTCAAAACTGCTAAAAACTTGAGCAGTCAGGCTGGAAATGAGGTGAAGGACCACAATAAAGAGAAAGGGACAAACTGTTGAGTCAAACACAGACTGGGGATGTGATCCCTGAGCAAAGCAGGGATGTCTGGTAGCAGGGTGACACAGAGCAAGAGGGCAAAGTGCTACAAAGCAGCTCATCCCTTGATGCTTGAGGATTATCATTAAGGGTACATTTCTTTCCTGCAGCATTTCTTTCTAACTCGGTGCACTCCTAACTTGGTAAATTCCACTGGCTTGTGTCCGGGGTTCTCTTCCCAGAAGGGGAAGAGCAGGGACAGAGGAGGGTGAAGGAACAAAGTCTGGCGTGCAGAGAAGGGTAACACCAGCATTTTTCTGTGTTACAGCAGCTGCAGCAGCACTGCCCACCCAAGCAAATTGATATTTTGACCTTACAGACTTCAGCTACAGCATGAGCAGCACCAGGGAAGAGCCTGAAAACAAGAGCGTGGAAGTGCTCAGTGAGGAACAGCCAAAACAAATTACAGGGCAAGGACAAGAGCAAGATGTAAAGGCTCCAGCAGGAGCAGAAAGGTGCCTCAGATGGCATTGCTTTAAGGTAAATGTGGATGCCAGCTCCTGTGGTACAGAACCATTGCAAGCTTACAAGGAAAGAGGATTCACAGAATCACTGAGGTTGGAAAAGATTTCCAGGATCATCAAGTCCAAGTTTGACTGATCCCAACCTTGTCCCCAGCCCAGAGCTCTGAGTGCCAACTCCAGCCCTTCCTGGGACACCTGCAGGGATGGGCACTGCAAAGCTCCCTGGGCAGCCCCTGCCAAGGCCTGAGCCC